>SSNS01000049.1:1768202-1890107 GCA_006937985.1 Aphyosemion australe | reverse complement strand
GGCCAGAGAATGCTGCTGTGTGTCCTTGGGCAAGACACTTAACCCGCCTTGCCTGCTGGTGGTGGTCGGAGGGACTGGTGGCGCCAGTGCTCGGCAGCCTCGCCTCTGTCAGCGCGCCCCAGGGCAGCTGTAGCTACATCGTAGCTCATCCCCACCAGCGTGTGAATGGGTGAATTGAGTTGATTGTGTTGTGAAGCGCCTTGGGGGGTTGTAGAACCCTAAGAAGGCGCTATACATGTACAGGCCATTTACCATTTACCATTTAATTATAGATTCACTCGGATAAAGACAATAAAGTTTCTCTTACTCTTACTAAATAGAACTTCTACTAAGAAATCACAGTGTAGCCATAGAAACACTACTTGATATATGTGGTGTATGTGTGTGTGTGCGTGTGTGTGTGTGTGTGTGTGTGTGTGTGTGTGTGTGTGTGGGTGTGGGGTGTGCGTGTGCCTGCTCTGTCTTCTCAACCCCCAGTGAGCCGTAGCGGATGGCTGCTCATACTGAGCCAGGATCCTCTGGAGGTTTCTTCCTGTTAAAAGGGAGTTTTCCTTCCCACTGTCGCTAAATGCTTGCTTAGTATGAGGATTGTACCAACACAATGACACTAGTCAGTGTCTTGATGCAATCTGCTGGGTCCCTTATATAGGAAACTTTTTTACTGATTGGCTTATGAACTGAACTGTATTGGAATGTTTACTTTGTGAAGTGCCTTGAGACGACTCTTGTCGTGATTTGGCGCTATATAAATAAACTGAATTGAATTGAAATTGAATCAAATAACGCTAAGAGGACGGTAATGTATAGATCAACGTTTACATGGAACACATTGCCTGGTTACATTATCAAAGAAAATAATCGACATCAATTCAAAATTATTTTAAAGAGATATTTGCTTGCTGAACAGTGTCATGGAAAATTTTTAATAACGCAATGAGAAAGTAGTCCATGATTCAATCAAAAGGTTTTAATTCCAATATTGCAATATGAGAATGAGGAGACAACCAACAGAGACCCTTCCCAAAGCAGTCTCAGCAGTGTGTCCTGCTGAGCAGAGATTCTTCACTCTATTTATCCCCCTTGACCCGCCCAAGGGTGAGCACAAACAAAGGACAGTGTTATCTGGGAGAGGAACGTTCCTTTGGCATGTAAAACATGAAGAACAAGAGTAACAGGGTAAAAGATGAGACAAAGTAAAATTATTCCACCATGCTGTGGCCAAGCCATTGTGAGACAGAACATTAATAACTATAACCCCCAACTTCTCTGATCCCAGAAATACCGTCTCACTGTAGAATTGTATTAAATAAAAGTAAATAGAAGAATGACATTTTTTCCATTACAACAGCTTCATGAACATTGAACATTGACATTGTGTATATTTCTCATCCTAATGTAGATTAATATTGGTAGCTATAATTATTATAAAAAATATAAAAATTAACTCAAAGAGTTCTGTAGTTTTGTATTATTATAAAACAAAGTCAATAATGTATAAACTAGGTTCTGTGTCTGTGTGTGTTGGATTTTTGTTTTTGTGTATATGTATGTTTTATTTGTGATTGTTGTGTAGAGAAATGTAAATATATTGTATGGCAGCATTTCTGACAGACTCCAGGAAGACTAGCTGTTTGATACAGCTAATGGACATCTAAATAAATGAAATGAAATAAATGAAACCCCCCACCCACACACCCACACACTCAGAGACTACATCAGGGAAAGCCGCTAATACACACACACACACACTAATGTCTAGCGACATTATGATGGCTGCTGATTCCAGAAAACGCACTGTTCTGGTTCTCTTGAACCTGTCTTCAGCCTTCGATACAGTTGATCATCAGGTTCTGCTCATGAGACTGAGGGATCAAATAGGACAATCAGGGACAGTTCTTTAGTGGTTCTCTTCTTGTTTATCAGAATGTAGCTTTAGTGTTACAGAAAACCAAATAAGGTCTGAATCTGCAGATTTGTTGTGTGGAGTGCCCCAAGGCTCTGCCCTGGGTCCAGTTCTTCTTTTTTTTTTTTTTGCTGTATTTGACCCTTTTGGGTAAGATCATTCAAAGGTTTAGTGACATTTCTTTCCACCTATTTGCTGATGATAGTCAGCTGTATTGCTCTTTTAAACAGTCTGAGATGAACAAGTTAGATTCTTTGCTCCATTGTTTAGTGGAAATTAAGAAATGGCTAAATGAAAACTCCCTGCAGCTAAACACAGACAAAACTGAAACTCTGGTCGTTGCTCCTGTTGATTCAATCCCAGGGATTAAACAGTACCTGGGTGATTTAATAGGACATTTGCAACCTGGGAAAAATACAAACAATCATATTTAAATCCATAAACTTGTCAAAAAAAAAGCGAAATACAACAAAACAAGGATATCGTGTGTCAAAAGATTGATTGAAGGGTTAAACGCTAAATAAAAGTAGAGCTGCAGTTCTAAATGGTTAAAAAAAGAAGCGCTGAGGTGACAATTTATAGACCCATGCGTTTCAAAGACGCTGAAACTCGCGTTGAGTAGCACGAAGAAAAGACACATTCGGGCATTCAACTAGTCATTTGTGGGTAGTTATGATTTCTGTGTGGTCTTGGCCTTTTATACTATGTTTTATGCTGTGTTTTATTCCCTGTTTTTATTACTACTCATTTATTGTTTAAATTTTACTATGTTGTGAAGCACTTTGTGGCATTTGCCTGTGAAAGGTGCTATACAAATAAAATACTTACTTACTTACTTACACACCCTCCCCAGCAAGTAAACCTGCTGCAAATGAAAGTGCCAGTATTTTTGGACATTTTAGATTTAAAAGCATCAACATGGTGCACTTTATGGAAGAAAATAATCAGCAGAGTTACAGGCTGGTATGAATGTATAATAAAATATCTGTCATGTCCTGTGTCCTCGTTTCCCCAGTCTACTCCATACCCAGCTCCCTTGTCTCTGGTCCCCCTCTGACATAGCATTCAGGTTTCTCAGTTCATCTCTCTCCTGTGTCTTTGATTAGTCCATTCCATGTGTTCTCCCTCCTCCTAGGTGTCCGTGTATTTCCTGCCCCTTAAAAGTGTCATCACCTATAATACCGTGGATATCTACATCCTATTATAGGCATATTTTCTCGCGAGATCATACGCAATATTTCGGCTGTCTCGGACGCGCGCGGAACTGAGGAGCGTGTTGATTGGTGGAAGGAAGCAGGAAGCAGCTTCAGCGTCTCGCTCCAAAACAACAAAAGTTATAACTGAATCCGACCTGGCAGTGACCTACGGGATCCAACCGCGTATTTACGAGCCCTCGCCTCGTGCGTAATGGCGTCCTCGTTTGTTGTTGAGTTGGGACAAAGCAAGCTAACAGCCAGGCATCGACTCTTGTGCTGTTGTGAAGATGGAATACACAAACCGATCGGAGTTTTGTTTCCCGTAACACGGATTATAACGAGTCGTCAACGGTAAGACATAATTTATGCGTTTCACGTTATGAAATGAGCTTTGTTGTGCTGGTTTGTTCGCTGCTTGTTCATATTTGTCTATATTCGACCTTTGTGTCGGCATATAGGGCCAGAACTCAAGTTCTCGTTTTGGAGTGCGCATGCTCGTGGGGTGCATATGAGCTGGTTGAAGAAGGCAAGATTAAACAAACGCGTCAATGTTAAATATCGGCTTCTCAGTCAGTGGAAAATCATTAGGAAGCCATTATAGACATTGTTTTAAGTGGAAAAGTGAAGATTTCAGGTGATGACTCATTTAGAGTTCCATTTTGTTCCATTATTTAACCACCTTGGTTTATTCTTGTCATTCCTTGTTCATGGTTTAGTTTATTTCCCGAGCATTCATTTTAGTTATCCTCCTCTTGTGTCATTGGCCCTTTGACTCCCGTGTTTCTCTTGCAGTACTTTCCCCTATGTTCAGTTATGTTTAGTTGACAATATCTAAACATGCTCACATTAAGCATTAGAAGAAATAAGACCAACCTCTGTACTGTATAACAGGGGGAGCAGACCAGGGGCCTCATTTATGAAACGTTCGTAGAAACATTCCTATATTCCCTCCTACGGATGAAATTTAGAATGTGTGTACGAACAGTCAACGTCCTGATTTATGAAACATGCGGTGGCGTCTCGTACGTGTGTTCCTCCGCAATCATCTGATGATAAATCCCACCTGTGCGTATCCAGGTGCGCATGCCCGTGTACCGTCATTTACATACAGAAACGCCCTGAATTAACCATATTTGGTCAAACTACATCCTCAGGTCGGGAGGGGATTCCCTGGGTTCTTCCCGGAAAAAAAAGAAAAACTTTATTGACAGCGAGATCGAAACACCGGACACTTGACAACGCGTGTATGATCGGGGAGCAGAGGAGGTTCTGAAGGGTTGTTTTATTTGTAAAATAGAATGTGGACTAGAATCGGATCAGTGCTGCGCTCACAGAAGAGCCGTTCCCTCCGGAGTGCACTCTGCTCTGCTAAATCCTCCAATAATAATAATAAGAAGAAGAAGAAACGATCTTTTATATAGCGCATCTCACAAAAAATCACGAGGCGCTTCACAAGGACAAAATAATTAAATTAAAACATAATAAATAAATAATTTCAAAATGATTTAAAACATAATAAAAATGGGAAGAGTAAAAATTGTGATTACAAAATAACACGAAATCAGCCGTTCTACAATGTCAGATTCCCGTCGGTCACGGGTGTTTTAGCACCAATAATGTGACACAGCTGTTTTTCCACCAAAATATTTATTTATTGGGTAAAATAATTAGTGGATGAGGAACACGTACGCGGGGATCACTGAGACCTTCAGAATTGTGGTTCCCACATTCTGCCACTAGATGCTGTTCCTACGCATGGTCTGAGCTGTTCTTATATTTAGGAACGTTTTCACGCACAAGTACAAATTGGTAAAAACCACACAATGCGTAAAATCGTTCCCAAGCACGAAATACGCACAGATTGGTGTAGTTTCCTGCTGCTGCTGATCCAGAAAGAGAGGTTCAAAGGAGTTTGTTTCTAAAAGAAGCGTTCCCTCCAGCTCCACGTTCCTGTTTAAACCCTGAAACATCCAAACCCATCCATCACTCCTGTCTGAAGCACAGCTCATTCAGTGTAAATGTTCACTTTCCTTCGTGAACGCTGCTGAGGTGGGACGCAGTAAAGCCTACTGCATACTGGAAGCATCAGCAGCGCGGAACGGTTTACTGGCGATTTTCGCTGCTTTCCAGTGCACACTGGGAGAATTTTAGCCACGAAGCAGCTTCACCGCCACGCTCCTCGCTGAACTCGCGAGATCACAAGACTTCAAAGGTCACGGTTTGTTTATGTGATCTGCCATTAAACCAAAAAGAAGGAACTCACGTTTGACATCACTGTTTGATGCCATGTTGTTCCTCTCCACTGCCAGGATTAAAGCCATGAAAAACACACCGCTGCACTTCTCGAACGATGGGGTAAGTAAATAAGCCGTGAGGTCACACTTATAGACGTAATCTACATAGATATGAAATCGCATCGCTGCAATAGTCTTTTATTTTGAAAATTACCGGCATTTTACACTGAAACCGAGTGTGATTTCCTGTCTAGCCCTATGTTAACTGCGGAAATTGACGCATCCCAGAAGTGGCACGCTGCAAAAATAGAACTCGATCCTATCTTTAGCGGCAAGGCGTGGCGCTCTGGGACGCGTCTGAAAATTGCCACGTCACAGCTGGTTTGAACCACCCCCACAGACTATAATGGATTCTATTTGAAGCAGCAACGTTCCGCTGCTGTTTCACGCCGCTGATGCTTCCAGTGTGAAGTCGGGGTCAGGACTCCTGGCAGCTGTCTGTAAGCATAAAGACAGCTAAACTATAGGCTTGCTAATGGTTAGTTGTCACTTCTAAACAGTTTCAGGAACACACTGCAATGCTGGGGAATCTAGTGCAGGGACAGGAGCCGGCGCTGCAGCAGCAGAGGAAGCGGCCAGTCCTGCTGGTTCGTCTGAAGGTGAGGGAATGAGTGATGAGCAAAGATGATTTTACCATGAGGTTATTTCAAGCTTCTCCCTCTGGCTAGAGTAGTGCTGTAGTGACAACAACATTTGCTAACTAATAATCATGAAACGATGCAGAGAAACATGATCCACAGATTCACAATTTTAACACTTAATCTTACTCATCTTTGTTGGAAGATAACTTGGCAATATGTACAGGAAGTTCCCAGAGCACGAGGCTCACACTCCCCATAAACAGTGCTATGTGAAGTGGAAAAGCCTCCTGAACTCACTATTGGAAGCCACAGGAGTAGATCAGCACCTTCAAAAACAGGTCCTAAAAGAAGCAGAAATGCATACAAAAATCCTAGAGAGGCTTTTGGATGTAACTCTTCATTTGGCTTCAAGAAATCTTGCATTCAGAGGAAAAACAACAAATTTAGATGATGTCCATAATGGTAATTTTCTTGGAACTCTTGAGTTGTTGGCCCATTATGATCCCCTCTTACAGGAGCACTTAGAAAAAGTTAGACAAAAGAAGACAGGATCCCGTATAACTCACTAAGTCCAGAGTCACAGAATGAATTCATTGATCTCTGTGGCAAGAGAGTGCTTAACACTATCTTGGAAGAAAGACAAAATGCAATATACTACTCAGTCATATGTGACTCAACCCCAGACATATCCCATACAGAACAGAATGTGCTATTGGTAAGATATGTACATCATGACAAAGAAGGCAGTGGTGTTTGGAAGATAGCTGAGAGGTTCATTGGACTCAACGATTTCTACAAAAAGACAGGTCAGGAAATTTCTGAAATGATTATAGAAACACTGCAATCAAATGACATACCTTTACAGGACTGTAGAGGACAAGGATATGACAATCGAGCAAACATGTCTGGGAAGGTGAAAGGTGTGCAGGCTCTTATTTCAAAAGCCAATCCACTCGCTACATTCTCCCCCTGTGCTTCCCACACCCTCAATCTGGTTGGTGTCCATGCAGCTGAGTCATGTCCACAAATATCAACGTTTTTTGGCTCTGTAAACCGACTGTATAACTTGCCCTCCATCCTTGAGGCATTAGATCGTGTTCTAGCAACCTGCAGCTTGACAAATGAAGCCAAGTCTGAGGCAAATGGTTTGATCATGTATTTCAAAACATTTGATGCCATTGTCCTTCTCACTGTGTGGGTGAAGATTTTGCAGTGTATTGAGAAACGAAATGTAATTCTTCAGGCAGGAGATATTTCCCTTGATGTCGAAGCAGCAAACATCAAGGCATTGCAAGAGGAAATGCAGGTTCTTCGAAGTGAATGGGATTCACTTCTCACAGAGGCCTCCCTAGTGGCACAAGCAATGGACGTCCCTGACCATTTTCGGAGTGAAGACAGACGAAAGCGAAAAAGGAAACTTATGGATGATGAGACAATGCAAGTAGATGCAGATACTGAGGACCATGCCAAAAATGTTTTCAGGAACAATGTATTTTTTGTTGCAATGCATAGCATCATCAGTGCGTTGAATGCAAGGTTCCAGACAACAGCAAACATTTGTGAAACATTTGCACCTATTCTGAAGCTGACAAGTATGACGGAAGCTCAGATAAAAACAGCATGCAGGGCATTAACAAAAATATATCACTCAGATCTCTCACCAGAATTTGAAAATGAAGTGCTACACTTCAACACAATATATGAAGTTACATTCCCAAAGAATATGTCCCATCTTTAGCTCCTTAATGCTATCTGGAAGATGCAGCTACAGAGCATTTTTGGTGAGCTTTGTATTGCTTTGAGAATTTTCTGCACTCTCCCAGTAACAGTTGCTGGGGGTGAACGGGCTTTCAGCAAGTTGAAGCTGGTTAAAAACTACCTGAGATCAACAATGGCCCAGGACAGACTGAACAGCCTTGCCATTCTGTCAATAGAAAGCCAACTAGCCAAACAAGTTAACCTTTCTGATATCGTAAGTGACTTTGCAAACAAAAAGGCCCGTCAGTGGGCATTTACTGCGATGTAAATACATATTTACATCTTCTGTACATCTTCTGTTCTTAAGGCTGTCTATATAAGAACCAGAAGCCAGTGTCAACTTTATTTTCATATTGCATAAAAACAACAATTCTTTTCATTTCCAATGTGCCTTCTCATTACAGAAGTAATGTAGCCTATTTGAATTCATTCTGAGTGTAAAGTTGTCTCCTGTTTAAGAATAAATATTTTGAAATCAAATTTGCACGTGTCAGGGTTCAAATTGTTACTTCATAAACTAGATGTAGCTTAAAGGGATATTCCACCCCTAAGTACAGTTGTGTCTGTCATGTTACCAAGAGTTAGATAAGTGATTAAAAAGCATTTTGTAACCAGCCCAGTCATTCTCCTGATCTGGCAGCAGTCAGTTGGCTTTAGCTTAAAAAATGTAAGTGATTGGGAACAACAAGCCTTTTGTAGATCAGTAGAATGATGGGGCTGGTTACAAAATGCCTTTTATCACTTATCTAACTCTGGGTAACATGACAACAAACACAGTTGTACTTATGGGTGGAATATCCCTCTAAGTATATGAGAAATAGCTGGAAAAAATCCATATATAACTGATTGTTGTATAAAACCTTATTTATGCCTTATTTGTTTATTTATTTATTTATTTTTTACAAATAAAACCAATTTTATGTTCATGTGCCGCATGGGGCCCAATGACATCGAGAGTGTACAGGGCCCAGAATTTGGTGCTACGCCCCTGGTCAGGAGTAACACCAAACATTAAATCTCATTGAGAGTCATTTTCATAAAACACATAACTTTACAGTTACACCTCTAATGGATCAGTTTAATTTTATTCTGTTTAATTTTTTCTTCTCTTTAATTTTAATCATCTTAACAAATTTTATTGATCACGTGAAACATCTTGGGATTTTTATCTTCAGGCGTTTTATAAAAAATCCTTTCTTCTTTTTCTTGTCTTTGATCTCAAATATAAAAGCTAATAAATGACGTCACCTTCACACACGACGTCTAGCCAGCTGTTATTCAAAGACCTTTAAAGAACTTTTAAATGCAACAGATTCTCACTTTTATTCTAAGTTATGAGACGGTGCTGTGTGTGTGTGTGTGTGTGTGTATGTGTGTGTGTGTGCGTGTGTGTGTGTGTGTGTGCGTGTGTGTGTGTGTGTGTGTGTGTGTGTGTGTGTGTGTGTGTACTTACACCGTGGTCAGAGTTTGCTTAAATTTGCCACATTTTTCTTTATAAATCACATGAGTAAAAAAGTACCTTATGTTATTTTTAGACCATTTTGAGCGTAAGCAGCTTTATAAATGAGCTGGTCAGCTCTTTCAGCAGAAAATGAGGACAAATGAATATTTCTAGCACAAACACGAAAGTTGAAAGAACCTGAACAAGTCAAACAGCTGGAACTCCTGATGTTGCTTTAAGGAAACATAGAAAGTTCATTTCAGATAGAAAATATTTCTTCTTTCCCGTCGTTTATCCTGTTGTTTGTTACAGCTGAAAACAAAGTATTGATGTTCCAGTTTCCTAAATAGAAAACACTTTAACTGTTGTGTGTCATCTAATTTGTTATTTTCATTTTAAATATTTTCATGTTATCTGAGAATATTTTGTTAGAGATTCAGTAAACTTAGATTTTTCATTAAAGCTGTAACTGTTTACACAAATTAAAACTTTCTTTTCCTCTTTGTTCCCATCGTACCAAAAATGAGCCAAACCGTGACGTTAAAACCAAAGAAGCTACTGAACCAGGATTATAGACGTAGCGTTAACCTATAACTCATCTATGTGTAGACAAATAAATCACACTGAGACATCTTTATGGAAAATGTGTGGACATACCAACACAAAAACTATTTTATTTAAACAACGAAATGAAGATCTGGCAGAAAAATTTAGCTGAAGTCATTTTTTATATTAAACAAACTTTAAAAAACACAAAACACTAAGAGAGAATAAAAACTATTTACAGTATTTACAGAACGTTCTTAGCAGCCACTTCCTTTTTTTTGTTCTTGGTTTGGCCGTTTAAAGAACGAACAAGGTAATGTGTGCAAGCTAGGAGGGAGACACGGGAGCAGGACTTGAGAAGAAGAATCTTCCTCTTCTTCTACTTCCTCCTCCTCCATTGGTACCTCCTCCTCCTCGATGATGTCGTGATTCTCCTCTGCCCTGATATCTTCCTTGTCCTAATTTTATCCTCCTTGTCCGTGTGACTGCAGTCCTGTGTCCCGTGGTTTGGTGTGTTTTTGTCCTCCTTGTGTTCTTGTTCTGTCTGAGAGCTCTCTTCCAGGGTGAGCTCAAACTGAAATTAGTCTATGCATGCATTTAGCTCCTTGTCCTGGTCCACAGAAGGTGGGGATGGGCTTTGGGGGATAGTGCTCTGGTACCAGTCCATGTTGTCTTCGAAGGTGTAAAGCCAGCCAGGTGATGGTTCTCCAGCACAGACTCATCGTTATACATCAGGGCTAACTCAGAGTTGGTAGATATGAGGAACTGGTTGGACACTCCTGGATGGTCTACATCATGAATAGCAGCAGCAAATAATGCTTCTAATATCTCTAAATCGGTCCTGGTGAGGACAGCAGCACATGAGTGAACTGGGTGACATCAGCAGCATGAAGGCTGTTGTGGTAGGTGACATTGGCATGGTAGTGGTCCTCCAGGGCCATCACATATGTGACAAAAGTATCCATAGGGATCCGAAAAGTCTTCAGTAGATCTCTTTCCTGAAAGAGCCTGATCTTTATAGATCAGGCAGGCCTGGAGGAGGGTCCTCTTATTTTAGGAGGGCCAACGGCGTTTTAGAAGCTGCTTCAAAGATGGACGATTCTCTGGGGTTTTGGTTAAAATGCCCCTGAGAGTCTTTACATCCTGGAGAACGACACAGAAGAACAAGAGATAGGGCTGGAGCAGATCAGACAGCCTCTTCCTGATGCAGATTTTATTTCTCATGAACCTTTTGGACCTGAACCGCCGGTGATGTAAAAGGACGTAGAGCACCAGCCCAATCTACCACACGGTTGAAGTTCCTGCTGTGTAGGCTCTACGCGTGAACCATTCGGGGGGGGGGGGGTGTTCCAGTGTTCCGAGACGACACATAACTATC
The DNA here is from genome assembly GCA_006937985.1 of Aphyosemion australe. Lineage (NCBI taxonomy): Eukaryota > Metazoa > Chordata > Actinopteri > Cyprinodontiformes > Nothobranchiidae > Aphyosemion > Aphyosemion australe. The sequence continues at coordinate 1,879,010 of SSNS01000049.1, read as the reverse complement.
AGACATTATCAACAGGAAGTACACAAACTTTTGAGAGATTGAGGGCATGAATCCATCTAACTCTAACATGATGAACAGCTGCTTCCACAAGCTGCTTAATGAGAACCTAAAAGACAGATGTAGAAAGGTCAGACTTTTATGAGTCCTGGGTGGTGGTGTTATGGTATATCTTTAGATCATCCATCCTCTTACCTTAGCCTCATCCTCCTTAATTGGTCCCTCCTCAATGTAATGGAACAGGTCCCCTGCTGGGACTGGTCTTTCCAGGACCAGGAAGAGCTCCTGGTCCAGGTCGTACAAGTCCAGCAGGGACACTGGCCGACGCAACCCCCCCACACACACACACCCACCCCCGGCGTGTTTGCTCTCTAGTTTGACCATGACAGCAACTTCATTTGGAAGTTGCTGTCCGTTTTCATTCTGAAACACAACAAAGATGAAGGTCAGGGATGATAATCTCAGAATCCTTCTGTAATCCAGTAAAGCCTAATTTATACTTGTCCGTCAGCTCCCCGAGGCAGAGACACGCACGCATTGACGGAACCGTTTTGCTCTCGAACTTCTCCGTCACCTGGAGAGTGCTGCAAAGCAGTTCCCCGCCAGGACAACAGAGGGCGTAGCGCTTTTCTGGGGTATCCTGTCATGTATCCGGTCCAAAATAGTGCATTTACAGTTTATATTTGCAGTTTATATTGTGCTTTTTTGCATTTAAGAGACTTTTTAACACGGACAAACTTGTCCCTCATTCTCCTCCACCTCTTCATGCGCTTGTCACCTCTAAACCCACGTTTCCCGTCATTTCCGTCCACGAACGCTTGCTGCGCATCTTTATACTCCTCCAGTCACCGGTGAATAAACGTTCATATTTTCGGAGTTTTACCGTGAGGTATTCTTCAAGCTGCTCTTTTTATTTTTTGAGGTGGCGATGGCGGAGCTGGTGACGTATTTAAAGACCAATCACAAGCTTGCGCTCTCCGTCTCGTTGGACGAATGTTTAGAAAAGAAAGCTCGACTCCGTCCGACCTTGCAGGCCTGCTGGAGAGCTCTTGCAACGACGGATCATGGCGGTCCGTCCGTCCAAACTGACAAAAACGGAGAAGTATAAATTAGGCTTAAGAAGTCAGAGAGCAGATTAAAAACACACACTGCTGCTGCTCATTTACCGTGTGTGAGAGAATGTCCTCTTGGCTTTTAAAAATGTGTTTGATAGCCACCTATAAGACACCAGCAAGACTTTGGTTAGCATGCAAAAGACCATACTGTGTGTGTGTGTGTGTGTGTGTGTGTGTGTGTAACACTTCCGGCAGATAGTCTCTTATGCGGTATCCAGCATAAACCGATCCGTAGCCTCCTGCCCCGAGTTTGTCCAACTGGAGATATTTGGACTCAAACTCTTCTGAACACACAGATAAACACTTTGTTATTTGATCACGTTTGATTTTCTCGACTTAAACAAGAGTCACTTCAGTAAAATCTACTAACCTGTGTCTGAGGATGAATCAGGTGCAGGAGGCTGTCTATCTGCGGTGGACTTGCCGACCTCCACACTGACCTGGTCCTTGCTGGTGGATGGTTCCCCTCGGTCAGACCTGGATCTTTTCTTAGGGGGCTCCTGGTCATGGCTGATCTTTCTTTTTGCTGGCTGGCTCTCTGGTTCCACGCCTCCTCTGCTGCTCTCTACAAACATGGAAAAGAATGAAAAGTTAGTTGGTCTGAACTTGTATACAAAATGTTAAACACAACACACACATATATCTGATGATATAAAGCAAAATGAAACGACACTAGGCTGCATGTGCTGTATTTTTTTGGACATTAACAAGGTCACGTTCTTAACCTGAGGAGTCTAGGACCTGCCCTTGAAACACACTGAGGAAATGCATTCACACTTACTGTTATGTCAGCTTTAATGCAGCGCTAACAGAAGCAAGCCCCCACACAGATCCTACAGCATTACAACCGTCCAGGTCATGCCATGTGTGCAAATACTTTTATTGTGAAGAGGACAGTGGGCAAAACGTTGAAGCAGCTTTTTGATATCTTGTTCAGTTTTGTTAAAATCACAGTTTAATTTTTAGGATCATGCAGGAAAAGTTGAAGATGGTTTCTGTAGATTAGAGGATTCTGGGTCTAATCTGCTCCAATCAGGATGAGCTGTGAGAAAACCATACGCTACAGACACGAGAGTCAAGCATGCTGGAAGAGGTGCTGGCAAACAGATATGTGCTACTTTAAATATACTTTAAGTGAAGTTTGTTTTTATTTTGCAGATCAGAACTCCAAATTATAATAGAGGAGGCTAAAAGTCTGTGAGGGAAGACCAAGCTGGCATTTTTCACTCATCAAATCTCTGACTTTAAACAATGAAGACACGTGAAATTTAGTCTTGTTAGTTTAATTTACCTGGATCTGCAGTCAGAGCTGGAGCGCAGTGACAGGAACACAGTTTAATGGGTTTCCTCATGATGATCGCTGTAGTCACAAAGCTGAGAAACTATCGTAGATCGACGTCAAGTGTCTCTGCGACCGTCTCAAGTGAGATCTGACAGTTGGAATAAGAATACCGTTATTTGTCCCTCAGTGGGGAAATTGCAGTATTGCAACAGCACAAGTAAAGTAAAGTAAGGTGAAATAAAGTAAAATATAAGTAGTACACAACAATATCACACAAAAGGATTTAAGTAAATAGCTTGAATTAAAAAGTATTGAATTGTGAGTTTGATAATTATTGCACATAATAACAGTAGTAGCAAGTATTGCACATGTATTGGAAGGTGATGACAGTTGTAATAGTTGTATACGTATTAGGGGTGACCATTATAGAGTCTAACCATTATAGAGACTAACAGCAGCAGGAAGGAAAGACCTGCGGTATCTCTCCTTCACACAGCAGCCCTTTTTATAAAACAATGCCGCCAATTTGCCGCAACGTTGAAGCGGCATCAGGGAGCGTTAGGTCGTTTATAAGAGTGGTGGTAATGTTGCGCAATCATGTCCGTTTTATAAAAGATTACGCAATGGCGGCATAAAGGAGGTATGGGGGCGGTCTCTGCACTGTGGCAGACTTCCGTTTATCTTGAACATTACTAGCTTTTTATTGCGATCGAAGCCGTGCTCCTTTAGTTTTTTTTTCTCCAATCAGTTACAGGTGTGTCCTCCACCATTCCTGTGAGCTGTCAGATGATCTGAACTGCAGATCTAACGGAGAGAAGCTCTCGGAGCACCGCATCGCTCCAGTTTATCATCTCAGCTGGTTCTGTTTACAAAACGAAACTTATGACGTGTGTACTTTCATTTTCAATATAGTTCCCAGCCGGAGCTCAGCATTAATTCATCACGTGGTCATGACACCACTGTCTTTTGCGCCAACGCTTAATGTGCATTTATAAGACCGGCGAAGCCGCAATATTACCGCAACGTGATACCGCCATGGCATGTTCATAAGAAACACATTGCGGTAATATTGCGCTGATTTGCCGGCATGGTGTGTCTTATAAAAAGGGCTTAAAGTCTCCGTTTTGTTTATTTTTCCGTCATGCAGACGGGTGGCTGCCACCTTGTAATCACGTGAGGGGAGAACATGCTGTGATTGGTCACTTGGAAGATTTCAGCTCAACCAACTGCTCACGTAGTGCGCACACGGCGAGTTTCTGCCCCCCGTGGGGCGGAAAGTATCAAACCGGTTTGATTTTCACCTCAGCGTCTCGTGAGGCAGAAAACTCAGTGAAAATTAGGCGCACACAGCGAGTAATCTGCTGAGTAAACGGCCTCGAATGACCGGTAGCTCAGCTATTGGCTCTCGTGTGCGGCAGGCTTAAGGAGCCTGGAGATAATTCCGTCTGGTCAAGCAGCTTTCTTTGCTTTGATCTTCATCAGCTCTTTCCTCACCTGGCCTGCTGTAAAGGAGAGGGATGGGCAGGGGGGCTCCATGCTGGGGGGATGGTTGAGTCTATGAAGATCTATGGTGGTTTGAATGGGGGAGCCAGACGTGTGAAGGGCTGTGGCTGTAGGGGGTCCAGGTGTCGGGTTGTGTGAATGCAGCTGCGTGGGGGGAGGAGTAGGTGCTTGATCAAACCTATTGAAGTACAGGCTTAGGTCGTTGACCCACTTCAGGTCCCCTTCTGCCTGTGAGTGGGGCATTTTGAAGCCAGAGATGGTTTTGAGGCTTCTCCACACCCCACTGATGTTCTGCTGCTGCAGCTGCTCCTCCATTTCCCTCTTATAGCTGGCCTTTCCTAGCCTAGTGAACTAGACCAAATTCTTATAGGATGGCTTGCCAGGCTAGGCCTTTCCCTCTCTGATCTTCCTCCTCAGCTCCTTCTGCACAGTCCTCAGCTCATCCTTGTCCCCTGATCTGAAAGCTCTTTTTTTCTCCTTCAAGAGAGTTTTAATGTCAGGAGTGACCCATGGCTTGTTGTTAGCAAAACACCGTACAGTCCTAGAGGGCACAGTGTTCTAAAAGCAGAAGTTTATATAATCTGTGATGCAGGCAGTAATGGCGTTGATGTCCTCCCCATGTGGGCTACAGAGTTCCATCCACACAGTGGTGCTGAAGCAGTCTCTGAGAGCCTCCTCGCACTCTTCAATCCAACTCCTCACTGCACGTGGGACCACAGCCTGCCTGTGTACAACAGGTCTATACACAGGGTTGAGATGTACAATGCTGTGGTGCTCTCCCCAGAGGGGGATGCAGAATATGCTTTATAAATTGACCTTGAGAAGTGTGGTTGAAGTCCCCAGTTTGACTAAATTTTTACCATAAAAGGAGTTTGACCTGCAGTTATTCACTAGTGAAGCAAAACTTAACTTTAATGAGCAAAAAAAAAAAAAAAAACATAAAAATGAATCAGGAAAGCAGGAAGAAATGTTTTCTGTTTTTAAATTTTTTTTACTTCAGTTCAAACTATTTAGAATTTTGTGTTTTCATCACATTTAGCTTGTATTTGATTAAAAATATCTTCAGCTTTATTCATTTTATGAGAATTTTTTGTGTTGCATTGTTTGGAAAAAATAATCATAACCCAACATACTTGAAAGGTTTTGTATGAAATGGCATTTAAAGAACATTAAATGTTTTTTAAATGGCATTCTGTAGATTTTGGAAGTATTTGTTCATTTATGACAAAACAGCTCACTCTGAAATTGCTGCTTAGGCTCCAGGCAGGGCACAGGGTCAGGGACTGAAGAGGAACAGGTTAGCTGTTCCTCTGTGCTCAAAAAGTTATGTTACTGATCCATTCTAAAAAAAAATGACAGCTCATTCATACAAAGTAGATTTGTATTTCATTAACTAAAAGTATCAGATTAGTTAAAAAACAAAATATGTTCAGTTTAGTTTGAGTTTCAAAACAGGAATGTCACTATTTTCCTTTTACTTGTTTTGCAATATTGATGTAGGCCTAGCTACTGAAATACAGAGAAAGCAACTTGTGAGTACAATGCATGTTAATATAGTAAACATAGCATTTTTAGCATAGTAAGCATATTCACATATGGAAAATATCAGTATGAAATCTGATTAAATTTTCTGTACTTTCATGGTGTAAAATTAGCTTACGGCCTCCAAAAGGTTGGAGACCCCTGCCCTACAGTCATTGAATCTCATGGTATCAGACATGTTATCTTATTTCTTCAACCTGTTGTTGGCACATTTTTTGCCATAATACCTAACCTAATGAACCATGAACCATCTATCAGTTATTTTTATATCATAAACAAAAAGTAAAGTTGAGTGTTTAAATTGCTGTCAGATGTTATTTGTCGCAAAAAGGCTGCTTCTACAAAAATCTTACCAATTTCTGGCTCCTGGTTTCACACTCCAAGTCAGTTGGTGGCGCTAGTGCACCAAATTGTTGTTTTCCAGCCACCATAAAGCTCCGAAGAAGAAGATGAAGAAGCAGGAGAAGAAGACGCAGCAGGAGAAGACGCAGCAGTAGCAGCACGTACTTTCCTAACGTAGTAGGGCGAATCTTTATCAAACATGGTAAGAGTTTGTTTGTGCATGTTGATGTTGTTCGGGTTCATTAGTTTCCTTCCAGGAAAATATGGGATGCCAAGTGTAAATAGCTGGTGCAAAATATTTTGCAGACATTTTTTTGATATTTAGCTAATTTTTCCTACATTTAGCAACTTTCACCACATTAAAAATTATGTTTAAATGTCACATAATTTCATCTAATCTAAATGTTAAATATAAAGTTAAATGTTAAATCTAAATCAGAATGTTAAATCTAAATGTTAAATCTAAATGCTAAATCTAAACCTAAATCTAAATGCTAAGCATAAATGTTAAATCTAAATGTAAATCCAAATGTTAAATCTAAATCTAAATGTTAAATGTAAATGTTAAATCTAAATCTAAATGTTAGGTCTAAATGTAAATGTAAATGTTTAAAGTACACCTAAATGTTAAATCTAAATCTTAAATGCTAAACTTAAATGTTAAATCTAAATGTAAAAGTTAAATCTAAAACTAAATGTTAAATCTAAATGTTAAATGTAAATGTTTAATATAAATCTAAATGTTAAGTCTAAATCTAAATGTTAAGTCTAAATCTAAATTTAAATGTTAAATCTAAATGTAAAAGTTAAATATATATCTAAATGTTTAATCTAAATCTAAATGTTAAATGTATATCTAAATGTTAAATCTAAACCTAAATGTTAAATCTGTGAGCTAAATCTTTCAGTTATATGCAAATTAGCCATGTGTGGGCACGCCCACAACAAAGGTTGGCCAATGTGCTCTTACAGTTGTTAAGATGCCCAATGTAGAGCAGCACAGCCAGTGTCCAGCATGAAAAAAAGTGGGGTGAAAGTAAGCACAATTGGCCAACCTTTGTTGTGGGCGCACCCACACAAGGCTAATTTGCATATAACTGAAAGATTTAGCTCACAGATTTTGATTTAACGTTTAGGTTTAGATTTAACATTTAGATATACATTTAGATTTAGATTTAACTTTTACATTTAACTTTTACATTTATATTTAACATTTACATTTAGATATAAGATTTACACATAGCATTTATATTTAGGTTTAGATTTAATATTTATATTTAGATTTAACATTTAGATTTAGATTTAACATTTAGGTTTAGATTTAGCGTTTAGATTTAGAATTAACGTTTAGATTTAGATATAACGTTTAGATTTAGATTTAACGTTTAGGTTTAGATTTAACATTTAGGTTTAGATTTAACATTTAGGTTTAGATTTAACGTTTAGATTTAGATTTAACGTTTAGATTTAGATGTAACATTTAGATTTTAGATTTAGATTTAACATTTAAGTTTAGATATAACATTTAGATTATCTGAAATTATGTGACATTTAAACATTATTTTAAATGTGATAAAAGTTGCTAAATGTAGGAAAAATTAGTTAAATATAAAAAAAATGTCTGCTAAATAATTTGGACCAGCAATTTACACTTGGCATCCCATAGGAAAAGCCCTTTCTTTTGCGCGTGGGTGCAGTTTGTGCAAATCGGACGGCGTGATTTCACCACAAGGAGCGTATCTACAAACTCTGTAGTATGTAGTTCGCATTTTCTTTACGAAGATTAAAACGAACGTGACTTGTGTGTGCAGACCAGAAGATGAGTTTCAAAGGCAAGCGAAAGGTTAGGCTGATGAACACTGGTTACCGCAGACGCCGTCAGCAGCGTGAGAGAAAGCCAGGTGAAACACTACCAATCCAGGCTGCAGCTAATACCTGGAGTCATTGTGGCTCAAGTAATTTATACTTCTCCATTCCTTCTTCCTGACAACTTTTTTTTTTTTTTACAAAACCATCGTGGGTTACCCGTGGGCTTGTCCACCACTGGCCTTAGCACGTTTTCTGGGGAAAGCCATGCATTCCCATACATTTGTAATTGTGTTTCATAGATGATGGCTAATGTGACTCCACACTTGGACGCTGAGGCCATTCCTGATGCTGCTGATCAACATGATGATGTGATGGAAGATGATCTGTCGGTAGACCACCACCAGCTGACCTCGGTGAACCGTGCAGAGCTGTGCAACTCAAGACGACTCATTTCTTGCTGCTCATCGGGTAAATTTGAATTCAAATTCATTATCGAACCAAACATGATTTGATGGATGGTTAACATTTTACCTATCTAGTTTTTAGAGAAATGTTGTGTCATGATAATCTGTTTAGAATCAATATTGTTGTGCTAGTGAAGGTTCTCGGGTAATCCAAAATGCAGTGAGTGCTGTCCAGACCTTTACACTAAACAACAACTATACAACACATGGCACAGCACAGGAGAGCCAACTCTTCAGGCCAAGACTCTGCAGTCCACCTACACCTGAAGGACAAGGGACACACTTTTGAAGATGACAAAGTCCACATTCTGGACAGAGAAGATAGACGGTTTGAGAGAGGAGTAAGGGAAGCTATCTATGTTAAACATGAAAAACCTACATTAAATAGAGGTGGAGGTCTTAGTTTTCACCTGAACTTAATCCCAAAGCAGTTTCAGTCTAGGTCACACCCTCATGCATCTGATCAATGCAACGATTCCCTCACAATAGAGGCTAATGACCCTGACGACTCATCAGGAGAATGGGAGGAGGGGTATTCATAGGCAATCCAGATTGGGTTTGAATGTAGGCAGCTGGACTTCTTTGGTTTCTTGAAGACGTTTCTCTTCTCATCCGAGGAGCTTTGTCAATTCTGACTGGAATATGGGAGGGTCGATCTTATAAACTGTAGCTGTCTATTGTTGCTCAACAAGCCGAAACTGCCTATGAATACCCCTCCTCCCTACCCCCTGATGAGTCATTAGCATCGTTAGCCTCTATTGTGTGGCAGTTGTGTTGATTAGATGCAGGAGGGTGTGAACTGGACTGAAACTGTTTTGGAATTTGGTTCAAAGCTGCATTGTAGGTGCTGGAAAGTTGAAATCTGAGCCCTCCTCTATTTATGTCTATTTGACATGGATTGCTTCCTTAACTCCTCTCAAACCATCTATCTTCTCTGTCCAGAATGTGGACTTTGCCATCTTCAAAAGTAGTGCTGGGTATTGCGACCATATTCCTAAATCGTTTCGATTTCGATTCATAAGGCTCTGAATCGATTAATCACGATTCGATTCAATTCGATTCGATTCAATTAAGTCTGGTCTGAAATAATTAAAATGTTGAGGTAGAAAACGACGTTTCTATCGTTTAGACGAGCTCAGCGAGTAAATTTGAAATACAACACACATCAGTGGTATTGGTTACTTATTTTGTCTAATTTTTAAAATCTTTTTATTCCTTAAAATGTGTATATATATTTAACATTTTTGAATTTTTAATCTTTTGAATTTAAGTATTTCTATTTTGTTTTCTTGTTGTTTACTCTTTATTCTTAACATTTACTCTCCTTTTTTGCTCCTGTAATGAATCATTGTAGCCTGGCAAGCCATCCTATATATGTGAATATATAAAAAACTCTGCAAAGCAAGAATTTGGTCTAGTTCACTAGGCTAGAATCATTGCTGCTGTGACACCAAACCTTCCCCACTGAGGGAACTATTCTTCTATCTGTAGCCTTTCCAGTTACTGTTTTTAAGTCAGTTGAATCTTTTTTAACAGGCCAACAACAAAAATAGTAATTCTCCTAAATGAAAATAGTATAAAATCTGAATTGCGTGATATTATATGTGGGGTGCCACAAGGGTCAGTCCTTGGTCCGAAACTGTTTATATTGTTAATGATTTTGTAAATGTGTCTACTTTGCTTGGTTCGGTTTTGTTTGCAGATGACACAACATTGTTTTATTCTGGGTCAAATATACATAATGTAATTCAAGTGATAAACAGTGAGATGGTTAAAGTAAAACATTGGTTTGATATAAATAGACTAACATTAAATCTTGATAAAACAAATTTTATAGTGTTTAATGATAAACAAAATAATGAAGTATCTATAAATATTGATGGTGTGGAAATTCAACGAGTAAAGGAAATCAAATTTCTGGGAGTCATGATTGATGAGGATCTTAGTTGGAAATCACATATAGGATATATAAAAGGTAAAATGGTCAAAGCTATTGCAGTATTACACAGTCAAGTATTTACTAAACAGTTCTGGGTTGTTAGCACTATATCATTCATTAATTGAGCCATATTTGGCATATTGTGTAGACGTCTGGGGGTCAACATATAAAACCTACATTCAACCATTGTTTATTTTACAGAAAAGAGCTTTGAAGGTCATCAGTAACACCCGTTATAGAGATCCATCTCATCCTTTATTTTATAAACATAAAGTATTGAAATTTCATGATCTAGTGAGCTTAAGGATATTACTACTTATGTATGAAGCTAATAGCAATAGTTTACCTGTTAATATTCTGAAACTGTTCAAAAAAAGAGTTGGTAGTTATGAAGAAATTAAAAGCCCAGTACAGAAAAGTTAAAGATAGCAACGGCCGTAGTAGAAATGGGCGAAGTACCTGGAGGTGGTATGATGTGCTGGACGCTATTTATGGCCACAGACCGGCAAACCAAGGCAGCGAAGGAGGGCTGAACTCGGCGACCACGCTCCTGGAGTCACTCTTAAACCCTGTTGGTAAGAAGCATTTGCTTTTGTTGTCTTTAGCTCTGCTGTGGCAAGTGGCAAACTCTGCACTGACCATTCATTGCAGCACCTATTTATGAAATGCCTAGTAAGAGAGAAGGATGTAGCGGCAGCCCCTCGTGTTAACTAGCTTAGCATCCCCTTGTGTTTGTGTTAACTTGATTAGCATCCCCTCGTGTTTGAAACACGCTATCAGACTGCCTTTCATGTTTAGCATGTCCTTGTTTAATACACGTGGCTAGAGCAGTTAGCCCTCCGTGTTAGCATCTCATTGTTTGGATACAGCAGAGCACCCACAGTAAGGAGCTGCAAGCTGATCTGAAGATCCCAAAAGTCACGGCAGCAGTTTTTAGCCTAGAGTGCACTTTCAAAATGTACTGTTCGAATGAACAAGAGTACAACATTAAAATAAACATAAAATTACACTTAATCTGTACATCACCAGCAAATTACTGCTATCTAGTGGACACATTAAAGCATGACATAATGGCTGAACACATGAGAGTGCTTTTGTCCAGTTTACTGTATGCCTATATTATTTTTAACTGTGAATATTGTGCTTGTCTAATTATTTTGTGATCTGTGTTTTTCAGATGCATCTGAAGAAGATAACAGCACTCCCTCCTCTGAGGATGTATCCACCTACTCAAGTAGCCCTCCAGGACCTTCTGTTACACCATCACCTCTGCGAGTTCCATCACCATCACCTCTGCCAGTTCCTTCTCCACCACCATCACCTCTGTCCACACCCGTCCGAGAGGGACATCCACCATGTGGTCGACGCTCAGGTAGTGTCTGACCATAATTAAAATTGATTTGTGCATAATCAAAACTTGTTCACAGGACAGCTGACATTATGGTAGCCATATATTCACAAATGTACTTGCTTAAATGTCAATGTTGTGGTTTGCAGGTGACCGAGGACGGCGATTAGATGCACGCACACAGACAATCCTCAACGAGTTGCGGACAGCATATGGCAGGCAAATGGACAGGATGGAAAGCATTAGCCGGGAGCAGATTCGGTGGATGCAACAGGACGCAGCAGCAGCAAGGCTGCATGAGGCCAACATCGCAGAGCGATATTTTGAACATTTGGCTGCCCTAAATGCAGTCCTGGGACAGATTGGGCAAAGATTGGGAAGCTCATCCGACTCCCAGCCACCACCCAGGCGGTAAAGGGCTGTACATTTGTCCCAATAAGACCATGTTTGAATCAAAACAAGTTTTCCTTTGTTCTCACCAATAAAAATTAAAAGAAAAACAAGGTGTGCATTAATTGTATTTGAAACAATTTACATTGCCAATTTACAGTTACTTAATGAATGTAGATTACATTACAGCCATCCTGAAATACAGGTGGAAATGGAAAGGTTATAATGCTGCAACAGCTCATTAAAGGTAAACTAGTATATAATTAACTCCCTACATGCTCAGCCAGATGTATCAAGCTTTTGCTGAGTGTTGATTTTGGCTTAGAGCTTTTCATTAAACTAAATTCCTTATTTTATATGGTCAACACATGAAAAGATCTTGTCGGAACATAATTGACTAGTTTCTGGGTAACTTAAGAGCTGGTCAGGATTTTGAGGTCAAATACACAAATCACAACTTGTGAGTTCCAAAGTTTTTATTTTCTTAAGTTCAGAAAAAAACTTTAATTTCAAACAACATGATTCCAACAGTTAGTGTCTGACTAAATGAAACAAACTAAACAAAGAAAAAGAAACAGGATTTTGAGTCAGCGGTTGAAGTGTCGCATCAGCGCTTCACGCACATCACTGCCCTCCTCTGTGACTTCCTGCACAGTTGCAACCACTGGCTCATCGGCAGGTGTGTCACCTTCCAGATATTCCTCTCCGTGGCTCTCGCAGATGTTGTGAAGTATACAACAGGTCAGCACCATGTATTCAAGAAGCTCAATATCGCTGTCATTCCTCTTCAAAAGGCATCGCCACCTACCCTTAAGCCTCCCAAACGCATTTTCCACAACAACTCTGGCTCTGGATGTTTTCCTGTTGTAGGTCTGTTGTTCTGCAGTGAGATGACCATTATCTGGAAATGGTTTCAGGAGCCAGTTCTGTAGAGGATAGGCAGAGTCCCCGAGCACATAAAAGCCTACATTTACTCCCTCAATGTTCTTGGTGCTAGTCGGGTGCAGTTGTCCATGAGCAACCAAGTCCCAAAATGTAGACAACCGCAGCACACGGGCATCATGTATGCTATCCTGGCTGTCCTCCATTCACATTCCAGAATAGGCCTCTGCCATCCACAATGCCCTGGAGGATTATGGAATGCCAACCTTTCCTATTGAAATAGTCAGTGTGGAAATCCTGTGGTGCTATTATTGGGATGTGGGAACCATCAATAGCACCCACACACTGAGGAACCCCCCACCTGGTCTCAAAATAGTCAGCCATTTCCTGTAGCTTTCGCCGAGTTGGAAAAGCAATTACCTCTGGAAGCAAGATTTTACAGACAGCCTTACGGAAGTCCTGCACACACCGGCACACAGAGGTCGTGCTGACACCAAAAAGAAGCCTGATGCTCCTGTATTCACTGTTATGCTCTGACGTTGGTGTTCCTCTTCTGCATGGCTGGACGTAGCTTTGAACAAAGATATGCAAAGGTCTCTTCTGACATTCTGAAATGAACTATCCAATCTGACAGAGTGAAGTTTGGCATGGACACATCCCAAAAGGTGCTGGCGCGGCTGAAAGCCCACACAGTTGGTTGCAGTCGCTGATTCAAAAGAAGAAGCTAAAAAAATAATTAAAACAGAGTTATAACACAGTACAAGTATTTCAAACAACATAAAACTGAGTAACAACAGTAGTGCAGTGAAAAACATTGAAACAGTATGACTAAAGACATAAAGCTGAAATATATAAAGCAGAAATAAAATGTATTTGAGGTTGAAATAACATATACTTTATAGAGCTACCAGTGACTGGTTATGTTCACTTTATTAAAATTAGGGATGCCTCAATACCACATTTTCTAAAGTACTCATACTCGTTAAAAGTCCCTCGATACCGGGGACCGATACCACGGTCTGAGAAATGTCTGTTTGAGCGGCGTGTAAGGGGTTAATCACAGGCGCATAAAAGATGCTGCAGTTTTCATTTTAAATAAATGTTCTTAATTCCAAATGAGTGCCTTGTTTTTTTGTTAAAGTATACAACTAAAGCTGTTATCTGTAAATTAAAATCATGTTTTTATTAAGTACTCGGTATCGGTGAGTACTGAAATGCAAGTACTCGTACTCATTTTCCAAAAAAGTGGTATCGGTGCATCCCTAATTAAAATCACAAATGGTGTTACTGATAGTGATTTATTTAAATAATTACAATAATTTAAATATAGTTGCACAACTTATCTAGGAAGCAAAGAGTCAAGGATTTAGCCCCCTCGTGTCTACTACCATCACCTCGTGTGCAGAAGCTGTTCGAAACACGCTAGAGCAGTGTTCCCCAACCCTGGTCCTCAGGGCCCACTGTCCTGCATGTTGTCCATGTCTCTGCTTCAGCACACCTGATCTGCATTGCCTCCTCAGGAGGACTTCACATGCTGCAGATGCCTGTTAATCACTCATTCATTTGAGTCAGGTGTGTGGCAGCAGGGAAACACTATTGTTTGAAAGTGCAACATGGAAAACATGCAGGACAGTGGGCCCTGAGGACCAGGGTTGGGGAACACTGCGCTAGAGCATAGGAGTTGGCCTTTCATGCTTAGCATGTCGTAAAAATTATCAATATACAACAAAGCCTTTTGATTTTGTGACGTCTTTGTAGAGTTTTTATAACGACATGAATTTCAGCATTAGAAGTTACTTACCACATGGCGCCTCCGTCTTTGTCTTAACTGCACAAAGTTACGCCTTGTGTCCAATGATAAAGTCAGAAATCGTCGTCTCCTATCAGCTGCCCTCCTTCTCGATGCGCACAGCATTGCTCTAAACGCCATCGTAACGTGTGTAGAGAATATACCACATAACCAGAACCGAAAGAACGTGCTGCTCCATGGACTCCATCGTTGTTGTGGTTTGGCGCGTCCTTGTCGCGCTGTATGACGTGAAGTCACGCAGCGTGTGTGACGCATTACGCTACGCCGCCTGGCAACTGGAGCCAGAACTGCGATCGAAACGCTTGCCAGAAAATTGTACACCCGTACCGGTCAACTCTGAAGACGGGACCCGCTCCGCACCACACCCGAACCCCTTGATGGAAATACGACATAAGGAACTTTGTCAATTCTTACTGGAATATGGGAGGGTCGATATTATAAACTGTAGCTGTCTATTGTTCAGGACACGCATGAAGATGCGGGGAGATAGGACTTTCGCCATAGCTGGCCCAAAGCGCTGGAATGACCTTCCACCAAATATTAGGGCCTCTACTTCTGTGGCGGTTTTCAAAACAAGACTGAAAACTCACTTTTATGATCTGGCTTTTAACTAGTCTTATTGTTTTTATGCAACTGATCTTACTGTATTCTTGGTTTTTATCTCATTTTAACTTATTTTTCTGTTCTGATGTTTTTAATATTTATTGTTCTGTAAAGCGCCTTGGTGGCATGCCTTTGTAAAGCGCTATGAGTTGAGTATTGTTGCTAAATGAGCTAAAACTGCCTATGAATACCCATCCTCCCTACCTCCTGATGAGTCATTAGCATTGTTAGCCTCTATTGTGTGGCAGTCGTGTTGATGCAGGAGGGTGTGACCTAGACTGAAAGTGTTTTGGAATTTGGTTCAAAGTTGCATTGTAGGTGCTGGAAAGTTGAAACCTGAGGCCTCCTCCTCTATTTAATGATGGTTTCTCCATTTTGACATAGCTAGCTTCCCTTACTCATCTATCTTCTCTGTCCAGAATGTGGACTTTGTCATCTTCAAAAGTGTGTCCCTTGTCCTTCAGGTGTAGGTGGACTGCAGAGTCTTGGACTGAAGAGGTGGCTCTCCTGTCTTGAGCCATGCTCTTGTGTAGTTGTTTAGTTTCCCCTATGCTCGTTGAGCAACAATAGATGTACAATGGTATTTTCTTTGCACTTAAAGACAGCTCTTGTAAGGAGGTAGTAAGATATAAATAAATAAGGATGTCACACACACACACAGGTTAAGGTGGATAAATGTAGTAAACATGGTAATAGGATAAATCTAAAATCTTAAGTAAACATGTAAACAGTCACACGTTAAGGTCTCAGGAGTAACTGGCTAAATATAAAGGTGCTGTAGTGCACTAATTGTCCCGCAGAAACACTGTTTGTGTGGCCTCCTAGCAGCAATATTCAGTTTGGTGATGGTTCTTGCACAAAAGCTGTTTAACAGCCTGGTGGTGCATGTTTTTATTGCCCTGTATCGTTTTCCAGATGTAAGAAGCTTAAAGAGATGCTTAGCAGGGTGGGTTGAGTCCTTTAGGATGTGTGTGGTTTTTTCTGAAGGCACGAGTGGAGAAGATGTCATCCAGGCCAGGCAGGTGTGTGTTTATTTTCTCAGCAGTTTTGATTACTCTCTGCAGGGCCTTCCTGTCAGCTGCAGAGCTGCTGCTGTACCACACCAGGATGATGTTGGTCAGGACACTCTCTATGGAGCAGTGACAGTGTTTCCCTTCCATAGGCTTTTCTAAGGGAAACAGTGAGTGATAAAACCACACCAGCAGTTTTTGTGGCAGGTTGATCTTCTTGAGAGTTCTCAGAAAGTATAGCTGTTGTTGTGCCTTCTTTATCAGACATTTGGTGTTGCGGGCCCATGTGAGGTCCTCTGATATGTTTGTGCCCAGGAACATGAACTTTGACACCCTCTACATGCTCTCCATTTATTGAGTGACTGGTGCTCCACCTTTTTTCTTCTTTGGTTGATGATGATTTCTTTGGTTTTGTCAGTTTTTTTGTACACCAGTCCCCCAGCCACTGCACTTCTTCTCTGTATGCAGACTGCTTTTCATTCGCATAGGCCCACCACAGTTGATTCATCTGCAAATTTAATGATAACGTTGGTGTTGTGGGTGGGCTTACAGTCGTATGTGTACAGGGAGAACAGGAAAGGACTCAGGACGCAGCCTTGTGGGGCTCCTGTGCTGAGGGACAGGGAGGAGGAGTGGTGGGGACCTAGCTTAACATACTGTGGTCGGTTTGTTAGAAAGTCCTGTATCCAGAGGTTGTGCTAGAGGCCAAGGTCAGACATCTTCTGCTGGGGAGAATATTGTTTAATGCAGATCTGCAACCTTGCATGTTACTTTTCCATGTTTTGAATAAATCATAATAAACAATCTATTATGTTTATAAAACATGATTCATTCCTAAAATAAGACCTCTGACATTCTTAGGAACCCAAGTAAGTGTAAGACCAGACACCAGGGACATGGCAACCCAGTATGAGGAGAAGGACACAATATGCCACTCCACACCTGTGTCATCATCACCATTGGCCTCATCAGTTCCCTCAAATGACCAGGATGACGACTGCCATCTAGGTACCCACACGTCCACTGAGACTGAATCATCCAATAGTGATGCGTCTCTGAAGGAGGAGCCAGGCTGGTCAGTAACACATTCCATGAACAATAAGCACCTTTATAAACTTGGGAAGTTATGTTAAACATTATACATTTTGCATTTTAGCCAACCATCAAGGGCAGACAAATATATCGTGTGCCATGATGAGCTGATGGAGCTGTTCTCGGTCTGCAATTGTGGTAAAAGAGCAGAGGCCTTCATCAGTAAAAAATCTGGCACCTTTATAGAAGTTAAACAGGTTTGTAACTTCTTAGCAAGTGTCTATTCACATTAGATCTTCAATTTACATGGGAGATTTTTTCTCTGTTTTAGACATGCTGTTACTGTGGTCACACGAGATCCTGGCGGAACCAGCCAGTCCTCCACGGCAACATGCCCATCTGCAACCTGCTGCTGTCTGGGGCCATGCATTTCACAGGATGTATGGTGGCACAGACTCTGCGAATGCTGTCCCTGCTGGGTGTACAAACCATTTCTGCAGGGACTTACTTTAGGCATCAAACACTGTACACAACCCCTGCTATTGTTTTAGCTTGGCAAGAAGAGCAGAATACTCTGATGCAGCAGTTGAAGGAGCTGGGTGGCGGTCTTTTGTTGTCTGGTGACTTCAGATCTGACAGCCCTGGACCCTGTGCTAAATATGGCTCTTGCACCCTTATAGAGGACAGAATTAACAAGGTCATCGATGTTCGGCTTGTGCAGGTATGCCACCAATTATATATTTTATTATAAAATATGTCTTTATAAATGTATATTTGAAGTGTATTTTTCCTTTTCAATTTGTTTAGAGCTCAGAGGTTCCAAAGGATGTGTGGTGTGAGCTTGAGGGTCTGAAGCGGAGCATCAGGTTCTTTTCAGATTCTGAAATGAACATGGATGTTCTGGTGACTGACCGCAGTCGTCAAGTGGCAATGTGGGTCAAAGACCATCTGGTACCACAGGGTACAAAACACTTCTACGACCTCTGGCACTGTGAAAAAGGTCATTTTTTAAAGTTATTATTTATTTATGCTATTGTTTTCTAGAGTACACTATATTCCATTTCCACTTCTACAGGTCTTTCCAAGAAACTTGACACAGTCATTGGAGAGCGGGATTGCAATGATCTGGCTCTGTGGAAGAAGTCTATTGTGAACCATCTGTACTGGACCGCTGCGTCCACACCTGATGGCAACCCGGATTTGATGGAGGCAAAATGGAAGTCACTAGTGAATCATATTCAGGATATTCATGAACATGAGACACCTGAATTTCCAGTTTGCCTCCATCCTCCACTGGTTGGAATAAACAGGAACAAACGGTGGCTAGTTCCAGGTAATTGTTGGAGGTCTGAGTGTATCAACGACACTTTATTTTCCTAAAAGGAAATTTAATGTGTTTTATGTCTTGTTTGCCTACAGGATCAATTGCAGCTGTCGAGCTGGAGAACGCAGCATTTCAGCCAGAATTTGTGAAACAAGTGAGGCAGCTGTCCCCTCAGCACCAAACATACTCACTAGAGGCGTTCCACTCCCTCATTCTGAAGTTTGCTCCTAAGCATACAGAGTTGTCATCCCTTAGCATGTACAGCAGGCAAGTTTTATTCAGCTGGAATTTCATTTTCTGTTTGTTATATATTAGTCAAAGGTGTTGTAATGCAAATCATGTTCTAACAAATTATAATCATATTTGTGTTCTGGAGTTTCAGTCTGTGTCTAAATATGTGACAACATTTCAGACTG
The DNA here is from genome assembly GCA_006937985.1 of Aphyosemion australe. Taxonomy (NCBI): domain Eukaryota; kingdom Metazoa; phylum Chordata; class Actinopteri; order Cyprinodontiformes; family Nothobranchiidae; genus Aphyosemion; species Aphyosemion australe. The sequence continues at coordinate 1,860,202 of SSNS01000049.1, read as the reverse complement.
TTGCTGGCTGCCCTTCACTACAACAGCAACGATAACGGGGATACAGCCAGAACCAAGGAGGGAGTGGAAAGGGACGCTGTGAGTTACCCCCGCTTTAAAAATGATGGACGGTCCGTGCAACCTCTGAAAGTGAAACCGACATATGGTAAGCTATTTCATACATGTATATGGAAATATTTTGTGTGTAGGGTTGCAACCATTAGAAATCTTGGTTGTATGATTATAGTCTGAGAAATAATCACGGTTTCACGATTATCACGATTATTTTTTTACGTGATTTGAATTCACATCTGTGTTAAATGTGTTGAACACTCATTTAATCAGTACATTTGCAGAGGTCTCTAGTAGGAATGAAAACCATGTAAGTTATACTCAGGAGGAAAAAAGTCCAGAAGCGCCTGTATCAGCACGGACAACTCAGCTGGAGGAGAAAGTAGCTTCGGACAGGACTTGGGGTCTTATTTCCTTATATTTGGACATCTCACCTCTGATTGGCTAACAGCAACGTGACTCTACCGCTGACTTCATTTGCTTTGCAACGTTGATGTTTTACCTTCACAAATAACACAAGCCTGAATGAGTTCTGCTGTGTTGTGGAGTTGCTAATGCTAACAGTTAGCTTCTGCTAATCTGCTGTTTGCTGGATGCTAAACCAACAGCCTTCCCCGTCGCGAGTCAAGACGGGTGAGTCCATGAACGTTAAAGCTATATTCTGGAGTATTTTTATCCAACTGCACCATCTAGTGGCTAACAAATGTATCGCACCTTAAGACAATGTAATCGCTTCCATATTTACAGTCGAAAGCAACACCTCCCATTTGTGAACGTGCACCTCTAGCTAGCAAACGGCTAAAAACACATTGTTTCACAATTATTGTTCTCATGTTATGTTGTTTATTCATATATTTATATTTTATAGACGTACTTGTCCATTAGAAAAGTCGTCAACTCTGCATCTGTCTTGGTACATCCTCAAACGCTTGCATACTCCAGCGCTAGCATGTCAGCTCCATTTTACTATTGACTAACAGGGACCGGTCCGGATACTCTGAAGTTGTAAGTGTGGTATTCTGGCCAGAGAGGGCAAGTGGCCTTTCATTAACCCTGTAAAGGGTCATTTAAAATATGAAAAATCTGCATGGTATGGCTTTAGGAGCAGAAAGTTTATGCCTTCAAGACAAGCCCGTAGTCTACCTAACTGATTAGGTACAGCAAGGTTTATGCATAAATATAACTGAGTATCGTCAGCATAACAGTTGAAGTTTTTTTTTTACCATGCTGTCTGATGATTTTACCAATTGGAAACAGTGCTTAATTTGAGCCGGATCTTGCTGGAACAAGATCCGGGAACTGTCTTATTTTGAAGGGACACGTTCCGGTAATTGTCTGCTAGGATCCGTTAACTCGCGCTGCTACCTCGTGATTTCAATGGGTCAACAAGGACGTGGTGCTGGGACTTAGGGGTGAGCGGTTCATTTGTCCAATCTGCATACCTGCAAAGTTGTTGGTTTTTGGCAAAAATCTCAGTTTTACAAGCCAAATATGGCGTTCATGTTTCAGCAGTGAGAATCAATCAGGGAAGGAGGGGATTCCTCTTGTTCACAAACGAACTTTGATTTAGCAGTCACGTGTCGTAATCTGACCAATCAAAGTCTCGGAAACACGCTTTGGCAGCACCGCAGCCGTGCTGCCCTCAGTGAGTTGCTCACAGTTGTTACAACATCTCACAGCAGTATTGAGCTTAAAGTTTGTCAAATCACCACTAAATAACACGGTTTTCTGTCAAGGTCTTTAGCAGATTTACCTTCTTTCATCCCTTATAGATTTTCCCCCGAGGCTCGTCGTGTTTTTTTAATTTGAGTTCGGAGTTGAACATAACCACTGCCAGTATTTAACGCCGTTAAAACCTAATATTAACAACACAAATACATTTTTCTGGTGAGAAATGGCCACCAGCATGCTACTCATTTGATCTGGGCACCGGACGATTTAAGGAAGCTGGAGTACAAACGCGTGATGAGATAATTTTATATAATGTAACATTTCTGCAGCACTAAAGCAGAATTGTAACATTTTGCCCTTAGTAGTGGTTTATTAAAGTATTCAAGCAAACAGCTGAGATAAAGCTGCATTTCCCTCCAGCTTCAGCTCTTCCTAAACATTTAATAACAATCAACTTATCAGAGCAGCAATAACCTAAGGATGATTACAGTATTCTGGAATATTGTCCGATGTTTTCATTTTAGGTATTCAGTTAATTAGTGTCAATAATTCTTAATTATATGATGATCCATAAACTTTGAGAATGTGGGCGCAATTATTAGTTATTCGTCAAACTTCATAAATCCCCCACTCCCCACCCCCCCATGCGCGCGATCTGGCATCAGTTTTGCCCTCAGTGAACTTTGGTCTGACATCGCTACTTGCGTTCCGGCAACGTTTGATTTACAAATTAAGCCCTGATTGGAAGCATATATAGAGAGAAAAGAGTTGGTCCAAGCACTGAACCCTGTGGTACTCCACAAGTAACCCTAGAGTATGAAGAAGATTTCTCATATACATGAACAATCTGAAATCTGTCGGACAGATAAGATTTAAACCAGCCTAGTGCTGTTCCTTTGATCCCTACATGTTCAAGCCTTTCTAAAAGAATATTGTAAAACTTTTTATATTCAAATGACCTTCTCTCAAGTCTGCAATCAGGTTTCAGAAAAAATCACAGCACCATCACTGCAGCCACAAAGGTGATCAATGACATACTTGTTGCTCTGGATAAAAGCAGTACTGTGCCTCATTTTTTATTGATCTGTCAAAAGCCTTTGACACTGTAGACTAGTGTTGTCAAAAGAACCGGTACTTCGGTACCGACCCGGTACTACAAAAATGTAAACGTCACGGTACCAAGATTTCGTAGGTACCGGTAGTACCGAGGACCCGTCTAAACCCAGATCCTTGATGAGCATGATTCGCGCATTTACTGGGCGCGTGCAGTCGCTTCTAAAGCAACGCCGCAGAACACAGAGTGACGGTGAGCGGTGGACCAGCTGATGTGGTAAATAAAGTTCATTCACGGAGAACCCCGCCCCGCTGTCACGGAGAACCCCCGCCCCGACAGATGCCCCCCTGCCCCGCTGTCACAGAGACCGACAGGAGAGACGCTTCGCTCCAGCAGCACCTCCCGTTCTCATGCTTTCTTGTATTTTTAATTCCAAAACTTGACAGGATGTCCCACAGACCCCTGAATCCCTCTGTCAGCGCTTGTCATCAGGAACGTCCTGACACGACGCTCACCTCCGCTGATCAGTGACGTAGGAGGCGGATTTAATGCGACATGACCGTTCAGACTAGTCGCTTTCAAACAATTTGCATATGTGTCAGAATCAGTACTACATAGAGTGTGGTGTGAATACACCATCATCTTTATTAACTATTTAAATCTCCTATACGTTTAATTAGGGTAACAAACAAACAAACAGGATGACATAAAGGCGTTGACTGCTCACAGACCGGAGTTTTTCTTTTTTTTAATGATTGTAATGTGTATCCAAAAGATAAACAACAATGTATGGCTCAGTCAGTGTTTATGTCCTGAAAATCAGTTTGTCAAAAAAAGCTGTTCTAACTTGAGGTTCTTGTCTGGATAACTAGCAGGTTTACAAAAATATATATGAACAAAAACACATTTTGATTAAATAAAAGTGTATTAAAAACATGTTATGATAGTAGTACAACAGTAATTCAGTTCATTTTTCTTATATACAGCACTGATTCACAGAAGATATAATCTCAAAGCACTTTACAGGAAAATTAATGTTTTTATTGGTAAATTTAGTCTAAATTAAATGTTTGTTTGGTACCGAAATTGGTACCGAGAACCGTGGATTTTGACTGGTACCGGTACCGAATACTGAAATTTTGGTACCGTGAAAACACTACTGTAGACCAAGCTGTCTTAAAACAAAAGCTTCCTTGTTTGGTATTGTATGAACATGCGATCTCATGGTTCACAGACTACTTGAAGGACAGAACTCAATGCGTTAAATGTGATGGGTTGTCCTCTAAATTTTTGAGTGTCCACAAGGGGGTACGACAGGGTTCAGTTTTGGGACACCTCTTGTTCATTATGTATATTAATGACATAGGACAAAATGTGTCGGATGCTAATATGCACTTTTATGCTGATGACACAATCATTTACTGTTTTGGAACATCCCCCACTAAAGCTGTTGAATTCTTACAGAAAGCTTTTAATGAGGTCCAACAAACACTTCTGCAGTTAAAATTGGTCCTCAATGCTGACAAAACTAAACTAATGTTGTTTTCAAACTCTAAAAAAAAGACCTCTAAGTATGCCCCCAGTGACCACTCTGGAGGGAAATATCATAGAGGTGGTCCACACATACAAATACCTTGGTGTCTGGCTCAATGACTCCCTCTCCTTCAAGCCCCATATAGATAATCTCAAACTCAGACTGGGTTTCTTTTTTCGAAATAAACTCTGTTTTTCTTTTGAGGCAAAAACAAACGACTAGTTACTGCAACATTTCTGTCTATTCTGGATTATGGAGACCTTTTGTATATGAATGCCTCAGCACAGTGTCTTGGTAAGATTGATGTGGTTTATCATGCCTCGCTGAGGTTTATCACTAACTGTAGACCACTGACCCATCATTGTGAATAGTATTCTCGAGTGGGATGGCCTTCTTTGTCCACCAGGAGGTTGGCACATTGGTACACTTTCATTTACAAGGCCATGCTTGGATTACTACCCAACTACATCTGTAACTTAATCTCACGGAGAAGTGTAACTTCTCACAGTCTGCGTGCAAACGATCAGTTGTTACTCTGTGTTCCGTTTGCTCGCACTGAACTGGGCAAAAGGGCTTTTGCTCACTCTGCTCCTTCTGCATGGAACAGGCTGCAGGAAAACTGGAAACTAACCGAGCTCATCTCCTTGAATACTTTTAAAACCAGACTGAGAGCCCTTGAGACAGATTCCCTGTGTTGTAATTGCCTTCTGTAATTCTGTACATAACATGTCTGTGTAACTGAAAATATATAGATATATATATATATATGTTGTAACTGTAACTTTTGCTGCCTCTTGGCCAGGACTCCCTTGAAAATGAGGTTTTTAATCTCAATGGGATCTTCCTGGTTAAATAAAGAATAAATAAAATTGTGATTGACTGTGTCAAAAGCAGCACTGAGATCCAACAAGACCAGAACAGACACAAGATCCTTGTCTGAGGCCATGAGAATATCATTTGTAACTTTCACTGATGCGGTTTGAGTTATGTGATACTCTCTAAAACTTCCTCAAGATATTGGTCTATAATTCATTAGGTCATCTGGATCAAGAGAAGGTTTCTTAAGTAGAGGTTTAATTACAGCAACCTTAAAATCCCATGGTACATATCCATTTACTAAGGATAGATTGATGCATTGCAGCCTCTTTCAATGCTGGAAGATGATGGCTTCCAGAAGATAATAGATAGTGGCCCTTGGACTGCTTCATTTTACATGCAAACAGGACTGGGTACCCCTTTTCTAGGACATTGCAACTGATACACTAATTAGTTTTCACACGGTTTGTTCAATAAAGGGTGGCTTTTTTCTTAAAGGAATCATACGAGTGGATTTTTAAATACAAACTCATTAGAATTTCCCCCCAGTTGAAAGGTTGTCAAATAAAATTTTCGATTAATCAACAGAGGATTCGATAGAATATTTGAATACTAAAATATTTGATAGCTGCAGCCCTATTCCAAAACTTGACAGGATGTCCAATCAGACCTCTGAATCCCTCTGTCAGCACTTCTCCTCAGGAACGTCAACACACGACGCTCACCTCTACTGATCAGTGATGTAGGAGGTGGATTTAACATGACATGACCATTCAGACTGAGGTCGCTTTCAAAATCATTAGATACGTTTTGATTCAGTGAAAGTGACCTGGATCGGATTTGAAAAAATCAGATCTGTGTTTCTGTCACAGAAAAAAATCAGATCACCCACATAAACAAAGCCCATCTGGGTGTTTAGCAGTCAATTTTAAATTAGCCTCAAGATATTCTCAGGACTTCTTTTGTTGTCTGTGACTTCAAATGGTGTTTTTCTTTTTGGGACTCTAGTAGTTTGTCCTAAAGTTGCAGTGGTAGCAGCCGGCTGAGAACCTCTCACACCAGAAGTGTTCTGTTGCAAAGTGAGTGGAGGACCCAGGTTTATGTGAAAGTGCGGTGGTTTGGTAGCCTAGTGAACTAGACCAAATTCTTGCTTTGCAGAGTTTGGTCTAGGCACGCTTCATAGGAACCCTCGCAGCCTGTGGCTGTCCAATCACAGCTCGCTATAGTTTTGGTTGGGCCAATCACAGCGCTCTATTTTTTGGGCCAATCACAGAGCGGGAGTAGCCGATGACGTCAGCACTGCGGCCGCGAACCCAAGCAACATGGCTGCAACTCAGGAACCACGTTTGTTTGAAACGGCTTTGTCATCAACATTGGATTATTTAGACTCCAATGTGCGTAAGTCTGTCTGATATACTTAGCGGCTTCTTATTTTTATCAAACAAAGTAGTGCAATGTCCCAGTACACCTGATATTCACGTGTTTTTCATACAAAAACGACAGAAATCATTGATGTTAGACGCCATTAAAGCCTCCCGCTTTTCCGTCGCCGTGATTACGTCACGTTCGTTACTCTGATTGGTCCTAGCGCTATCCAATTGCGTGCTGACATTTTGAAAGACAACCGTAGATCCCGCCTCACGACTGAGAGCCGTCAATGGTTCGTGGCCAGACTATATATACACATTTATAGGATGGCTTGCCAGGCTAGTGGTTTGGTGGTCCAATCGTTTTTCGGACCAAGCTGCGTTGTTGGCTACGGTTTTTAGACAAATGCAAGAGAACCACTTGATTTTCTTTTTTTAATCTCCACAATATATTTAGAACATTAAGAGGCATGAAAGAAAATGTTAGCTTGTTTTGCAGATTTGCCATTGTATTTTCAAACGTTGCAACCCTACATGTATGTATGTTTTTACATGTGTTCATTATATTTAAATGACTACAATTACAGACTATGCTACAGCACTACTCAAGCGGCTACAGGATGCCTACACCAGCAGTCCTACAGGACCAAGTAGTGCAGTATCTGGCAGTACATCAGCTGATCCTGGACCACAGACCATGTGACCCACCAGAAGAGGCCACCAGACAGTATCACGGTTTTCAGAACAGGTACATTTATGCAGCTTTTTTTAATTCAGATTTTATTAACAGTTCTTGCATACATTGTTGTTTGTTATATTTACAGTATATTGTATCGTTCACAGTGGCCGCTCTAGTCCAGATCAGGCCAATGGAAGCCTCTGTAGTGGCCAGCTTCATCTGGAGAGGTTGTTTTGAAGACATTCACAACACATGATGGCAGAGGCTTGCGGGTGTGTCTCCCAATGATGCCATGTGTTCATCGGATCATCTGCCTGTAGGCTACATAGTGATACTGTCAGTGTCAGTATTGTTAAAAGATCATCTCCTCAACTGAAAAACGTATTGCCTTTCAAAGTTATTACTACTACTTTTGTATTTTAAATTCTGTATATTTTATACACATTTTGCTGTATAATACTATACAGTTCACGTAGATATTTCACTGATGTTTTTCACTACTACTTTTGATAATAAACATTTTCACTGATGTACTGTAGCTTTACTCCTTTAGTTGATGAATTAAAAATGAAAGTAGCTCAGTGCCACCAGCAATCTGGGAAAAACCCACGAGCATCAGGTCAAAGCTTCGAGAACTCGTCCTGGACCACCTTAGACCCAGATCCTCTTTCCAGCTCATGATGCAGTCGCAGACACACTGACAGAGGACAACTGCGTTAACATACAACAGGTCAAAACTTCCAGGACCCACTCCAAACCAAACTTCCTTTTGGATGACTTCCCATACATTTGCATGCTCCAGCTGACAGAGTTGAGAGTGAGCTGCGTTCATAGACAACAGGCCTGTTAACTAAAACTTTCCCCAACAAGAACCGAACATATGTTTCAGAGATGATTAAAATGACTAATTTTATTAAATTTTTTAGTGTTCATCAGTATGTGAAAAGCATTCCAAGCTATATGGCAAAAACTGCTCTATAAAAACATTTCAAACTGCAAAAGCGGTCCACCTGCTGCCACTTACCTGATTAGGGGTCAGCCAATCAGGGCCCTGGCAGTCTCCTTTAAAAGGCTCACCAGGGCAGGTGTGATTGAATGGGTCGCATCTTCTGTTGTTTTTGCGTGTAGCTACTTGTTTGGCTGCTCACCTCGCATTTGAAAACTTGCACAGTGAGGGACGCTGTGGAGGGTGGCTTGGAGGTCCGTATCAGTTGTGATCTACCGCTCCGCTGTTGTAACTGTGGTGGGGCCCATCAAACGACTTATAGAGGTTGTGTGGCTTATAGGGAGGCGGTGGAGGTGGGAAAGTTTCAGGATGAGCGTAAGGTGTCTTATGCTGAGGCGGTGCGTCGGGTGGGGGTGAGGATTGGTGAAGCCTCTGGGCCTGGTGCTGTACCTGTAGTCGATGGTGGAGGGGATGAGGGGCGTGTGTGGTGGTGGTGAGGGATAAGCGGAAGTTTTTGGCGTTCCTGGTTGAGGCCTTGTGGATGGTAAAGAATGGGGCGTCCAACAAGTCCGATGTGGCACGCGAGGTGACAGCTGTTGCAGGGACTTTGTTGGGTTTTACTGGCGTGTCTCCCAAGGAGGTTTGAGGGGCTGCGTGTTTGCGGGGGGTTGGGGTCTGCTGTGGGTGGTGGGACACCCATGGAGGAGGGTGATGGTGGTGGGATTTCGAGCGTGGGGTGAGCCTCCTTGTGGGGTTCGTGTGTGATCACTGGGGTGTGTGCTGGTGGGGGAATTTTGTTGATGGTGGTTTTGAGAGTGCACGGGGTGGGGTAGTTTGTGTGCCAGTTGTGCGTGGCGGGTTGTGCTGGCTCGGTGTGTTGGCTGTTGTGGCAGCAATGCGCCTTTAGGCGTCCAGCCTGCCTAATTCAACGAAGAAGAAGAAGTGTGATTGAATGACTAATGGCTGCCCCTCCACCAGGTATGTTGTGTTTGTCAGCTAATAGACACATGACTCATGGCTGCCCCTCCACCAGACTAAGAGGGTGGAGGAGTTTGGGGCCTTGCTGTCTGCCCGCAGGTGAGCGATGATGTCTTGTGTGCGGTTCAGAGCCAAAGGACGCTGGTGAGCACCATACCTGGCTACCGCCTGGACCAGAGCAGATTCCTCACTCACTCCTCTGGCCTGGAGTGAGCGAGGAGGAGCACCCAAGGGAGGAATGCCGGCAGAAGCGTCTGGCCTGGAACAATGACCAATCGACCATGGAGCTGCTAACAGAACTTCATACTGGCCATGGGACCAACGAAGCCACAGCGACTGTGCAGGAGCACATCAAGGAGCGTCCAATGCTCCAGAGCAGGGGTCCCCAATCCTGGTCCTGGAGGGCCGCTATCCAGCAGGTTTTGTGGTTTCTCTGCTCAAACACACTTGATTCAGTGGTTGAATCACCTGTGCAGCAGCTCATCAAGCTCTGCTGAAGCCTGCTAATCACTTGCTAATTGAAATCAGGTGTGTTGAAGCAGAGTTACAACTAAAACCTGCTGGATACCGGCCCTTGAGGACCAGGATTGGGGACCCCTGCTCCAGAGTATACTGTGGGGGTTGGGAATGGTCACAATGGACTTTTATTTATCCTCCATGTTTTAATTATTTATTCTGTTTTTATGTCAGCTGGGCTTCCAGTGGGTGTGACGGTCTCCCTGCAGCGGTGGCACCTCCAGTTTTCTGTGTGTCTTTTTGGTTTGCAGCGCCGTGTGTGTGCGTGTGGTCACAGTGGGTGACATGGTGGTGGGCCCCCACCCCACTGGTAAGTCCGGATTATAGGGTTTTAAGATCAGTAAAGCAGAGATTCATTTTTATTGTAATAAATTATTTTGAACCACCCTAACCATGACTCTCCACTTCCTGCGCAATAATGAATCTACGTGTCTTGCGAAGAGTTTAAATGAATTCCTTGGGTGCAATTCCCAAGGTGGCATTGTTGGAGTTTAAATGTTAACGATAGGGTTTCACCCCCACCTATATTGCCACAAGAGCGAGAAGAGCACTGGTCAGGGTAGCTTCCAAGAGGCCCATGGTACCTCTGGAGTAGCTGCAGAAATCCAGACCTCAGGTGGGAGAATTTGTCCATGGGACGTTTGGAAGTCGTGTACTCTATAAATCTGACCATATGGAAGGAAGAAAGCCAAGGTTGACAGGCATAAAATGTCCCGTTTCTAAATTTATTTAGGAACGGAGAGGGAAGTAGCTGAGAGAGCATCATCTTAAGCAAACGTGAGTTCACAGCAGTCTTAAAGAGCAGTTTGTGGAGTGACTGGAATGGCCTGGATGAAGAAATTAAGCAAAGTAAAAATATTGCACAGTTAAAAATATATATGGAGTACATGATGAGTATGTGGCAGGGTGGAGTGCTGCACCTGCTGCCACTACCTTGATTAGGGGTCAGCCAATCAGGGCCCTGGCAGCCTCCTTTAAAAGGCTCACCAGGGCAGGTGTGATTAAATGACTGATGGCTGCCCGTCCGCCAGAGAGTGGAGGCGTTGGGGCTTCCCTATATGCACACAGGTGGCATGATGGTGTCCTGTGTGCGGTGTGGAGCCGGGAGAAGGACGCTGGTGGGTGCTACACTCAGCCATAACCTGGATGGGCTCGGGTATCCCGCTCTCTCCTTTGGCTTGGAGTGAGTGAGGAGGAGCACCTGATGAGTACCCAAGGGAGGCGTGTGTGAGAGCGAGAGCGCTGGCCTGGAATGATGACCAACTGACCAGCTTCATACTGGCCTTGTGGCCAACAGAGCCACAGTGACGGTGCAGGTGCACCTAAAGGAACACTCAACGCTCTGGAACTGGGCTTCCAGTGGGTGTGACGGTCTCCCTGCAACAGTGGCACCTCCAGTTTTCTTTGTGTCTTTTTGGTTTGCAGCACTGTGTGTGTTCACAGTGGGTGACATTGTGGTGGGTGGAGTGGCCACAGGTGAGTCCTTTTTAAGATTATTTTAAATCAGATTTATTTTATTGTAATAAATTATAAATTTTAACCACCCAAACCATGAGTCTTAACTTCCTGCGCAATAATGAATCTACGTGTCTTGTGGAGATTTTAAATTAATTCCTTGGGTGCAATTCCCAAGGTGGCGTTGTTGGACTTTAAAATGTAAACGGTCGGTCTCACCACCCACCTAGTAATGCCATAAGTATAAAAATGAATGAGGTAGAAACAACAAAAATTCTTTCAACCGCTAACTGGGTTAGACTGTGAGCAAGTGGAAATTTGTATCTGTTGGTAAACTGACAATTGTGTTAGTGTGGCAGGGTGTGCATCCTGTCGCCGTATCCCAATTGATCATGCGCCCTGGGTGCTTGGCCACGGGGATATCCCTTTGGCTGACGGTTTGCGTGCGTGACTCTCACCCGGGAGTCTGGGGATCGAATCCCACCCAGGCCCTCGTTTCTCCACCTTGCCACACTTGGCGTTGTTGGCAGGATCCATGTAGTTCTGTGATGGATTTGGAATTGGTGGCACCGTGTGCGGGAGCACGGGGACGTGCTTGTGGAAAGAGGGGGGAAGATGTGACAGGGTGAGCATCCTGTCACTATCACGATTGATCATGAGCCCTGGTTGCTTGGTCACGGGGATATACCTTTTGCTGACTGGTTAGCGCGCATGACTCTCACTTGAGAGTCTGGAGATCGAATCCCGCCCAGGCCCTCATTTTTCCACCCTGCCACATATTGGCATGTCATGCGTGTGTATATACCTCAGAGGTCACGCTAGTCATTTTTGTTGTCATTTTGACCAACAGGGTAAAAAAAATACGGTTTTGATCAATTCTTTTTTTGTCACTTTCATTTTTGAAATAACAATAAACACTCGATACCATTAAATTTTCATTTCATTTTTTAATTAATATTTAGAGTGTCCCAGTAACATATAAACAATGCAACGATTTCATGTATTGGTTTCATTCCACTTCACAATGATGTGCTACTGTGTTGGTCCATCACAGAAATCTAATAAAAAACCATTTAAGTTGTGGTTGTAAGATGTTAAAATGTGTAAAAGCTCATGAGGTATGAAAACGTTTGCAAGGCACTATTTTAAAATAGAATGCAAAAAATAATTATCACACCAGTAGTTATACCCAATTAACAAACTGAGAAGCACAGTTAAATGATAACCGTTAAATGGCCTGTATTCACCCTGATTTGCAGATTAAGGGGTGAGAGCGTTTGAGTTTTGTAACATAAGCATGGTCTCGTCCAGGAATTAAACCTGAGAAACGTCACCTTGCTCATGGAGATTTCAGTATGTGGTCTGGGAAGCCAGGGTCAAACCTTCCTGAGCTACAACTGCCCCATGTAAACAATGAAGATTAAAATGGTCCGGTTCTATCAAATTAAGTGATTCATTTATTCTGATTTGCTTAGGCCTGCTAGAGATGATTTGAATATAAAACAAAATGAAAAACATGCCACAAACGCCCCAACAGTTTTTGATTTGCTTATTTTTTAAGTAAAACAAAAAACCTTACATTACTGCCAACTGCTATTCATTTTTTTTATAGACCCATGAATGCAAAGTCCCCATGAGTGTCTTTAACAACTGAACAGGAAGTAGAATTTATAAACATCTATTGGTTTGTCCATCCTCTTTTCCCCTCCTGTTGGAAAAGGTTTAGTCAAGATTAAAGGGTATTTCTAACCCTCTTATCTAGTGTTTGAGCACTTGATCACAGAGGCGTGCCCTAATCCAAACATCAATGGAATACCATTAACACACAATCTTCCTCAACCAACAAAGAGTCTCGTTTGGACAGCTCTGCACACCTAAACCGTTAACACGTACAATACACAGATCCTTTAAGGATGCCAAATGTCAAATCTTGTAAACCTCTGCTTGTTTTTTAGTGACAGACTCAGAGCTGAGATCTGTGAAGCGTGCGTGTTGGTGTCTTCGTCTGCAAATGAAGATCTGTGTGTTGCACAGCGCTCGTCTGGAAGTCCAAGAGGGAGATTAAATCAGGTTGGGTGATCACCAGTGGGTTTGTTTACAGCTGGCTTTAGACTGAGATGATAAGCTGTTTATGTCAAATCTGTCAGGAGTAATTGCAAATGTTTGGGCCTCCTGATGTGTGCCTCTATGCTCGACAGGGCTTTGCATGAAAAAATGTGAAGCAATCAGCAAGTATAAATCATGTCTAATAAAAGCTTTCATGCCACAAAAATATTTAAAAATAACAAAATAACCTGTTTGCATGTAAAATGATGCAATCTGACCCAGAAAAAAATTAATGAAAACTGTTTTTGGCCATCTTTTACGAATTTGAGGCAAAATGGTTGCACTATACATAATCTAAGTCAAATGTATAAGATATATAAGTTAAAGTTATATTAACTAAAAGAAGCTTTTCCAAGTGGTTTTTGATTTCCCAGTCAAACATTACCAGCTTACCGATTGTAGACAGCATCATCAATGGCCTCTTCACTGCAAAATGACACTTCTGGTGCATTTAGGGGGTCTGTAGGCAATAGGGCTGCAGCTATAAAATATTTTAGTATTTAAATATTCTATGAAATCCTTTGTGAATTAATCGAATAATCTATTTGACAAGGGGTGGATCAAGCAATCTCTGGAGCAGAAGTCGCCAAGTTAAGCCATACTTGTCCATCTACGTGGGTACGGAGACACGCAACGCCATTATGCGTCTGTGCCAGGGCTCTCCAACAGGCTCGTAGAGGCTGACAGAGACATGCCCAACTTTTTGATTATTCATCGAAAGTGACGGAGCTTGTGATTGGTCAGGACGCTGTTTTCTTAAAAGTCATCAACAGCACCGCCATTGCCCCCTCAAGAAATAAAGATATTTAGCGGCAGACACGGAACAGGTTGAAAAACGCCTCATGGGAAAAATAAGTCCAAAAACATGAACGTTTATTCACCCGTGATTGAAGGAGTACAAAGATACGTAGCAAATTTTGTGGACGGAAATGATGGGAAACGTGGGTTTAGAGGATCACATGAAGGAGTGGAGGAGAATGAGGGACAGATTTGTCCGTGTTAAAAAGTCTCTGAAATACATAAACACAATAGTAAGACACTATCTTGGACTGGATTTGTGACCTTAAAGCCTAATTTATTCTTCTCCGTCTGCGTCAGTACGTAGACACGCAGCACCATTTTGCGTCGACGCAAAGGCTCTCGGACGGGCTCGCAGAGGGTGACGGAGACATGCCCCCAAAATTAACTGTCCGTCGAGAGCCACAGAGAGCGCAAGCCTGTGATTGGTCAGGACGCCGCCTCCTTGAAATACATCACCAGCACCGCCATTGCCAACTCAAAAAATAAAGAGAACTGAAGATATTTAGCGGCAGACACGTGTTGAAGAACACCTCACGGAAAAAGTTTGAAAATATGAAAGCTTATTCACCCGTGACTGAAGGAGCACAAAGATACAGAGCGAGCGTTTTATTCGTGGACGGAAATGACGAGAAACGTGGATTTAGAGGTGCCGACCGCATGAAGAGGTGGAGGAGAATGAGGAACAAATTTGTCCGTATTAAAAAATCTCTAAAATACATTAAAACAATGTCAACAGAGTAGTAAATACACTATCGTGGACCAGATACATGATTGTAATGGTTGCAGGATACCCCAGAAATGCGCTACGCCTTCTGCTGTCCAGGCGGGGGGTTGCTTTAACACCTCCCAGCCAACGGAGAAGTATAAACATAAAACGTCTCCGTCAACGGGTGTGCATCTCTAGCCCGAGGAGCTGACGGAGAAGCATAATTCAGGCTTAATGGTGGCAGGATACCCCAGAAAAGTGTTATGCCCTCTGTTGTCCTGGTGGGGAATTGCTTTGCAACACTCCCTAGAAGACTGAGAAGTCTAAAGGGAAAACATTTTCGTCAATGCGTGTGCGTGACTCCACAGTCGAGCTGACGGAGATGTATAAATCAGCCTTTAGTCCAACATCTACACAGTAGCGAAGCCCCGGGGGTTGATTATGTTCATCCTGGGTACCTCAGGGTTATGGATGTTGTAGGGCTATCTTGGTTAACATGCCCCTGCAACATTCTGTGGACATCGAGGGTGGTGCATGTGTTGTGGCAGACTGGAATGGTGGTTCCCATTTTCAAGAAGGGGGACCAGAGGGTGTGCTCCAACTATGGGAACCATTGAACTATAGTAAAAACGCTCAAAAACGCTGGCAGTCAGGGGCTTTCTGATCAGAAAATGGCTGGCAGTGAATGAGTTAAGGCAGCACACACACTTAGAGAATAGGAAAAATAATACAGGTATACACAAGGCTATTATTATATCCTTCAGCAATTAGAATAACAAATAAAAATAGAAAATTGAGTTTCCAAAAAGAAACAGCATAAAGGACACAAACATACAAATGTCCATCCACACATACTGAATCTAGCACTGATGTTAGCGTGTAACAGGATAATACCAGTAACAGTTAAACTGTGGAGTTCTACACTCTTACTGCAGTGGGAATGAATGACCTACGGTAGCGTTCTGTTTTACATCTTGGATGTCTCGGTCTGCCACTAAAGGAGCTGTCCATGACCTCAGTGGAATACAGTGGGTGGGAGGGGTTTTCCAAGATGGAGGTCAGCTTCACCAACATCCTCCTTTCATACACGTCCTCAACAGAATCCAGTGGGCAGCCCAGAACCGAGCTAGCTTTCTAGCTTGTTCCTGCTCTTCCTGTCTCGGTCAGAGCTGCCTGCACCCCAACAGACCACAGCAGAATGAATAACAGAGCCAACAACAGAATGGTAAAGAGTTTAGCAGATGGGAGTTAACTCCGAAGGACCTCTCATGAGATGGAGGCAGCTTTGGCCTTTCTTAAGTGGGACCACACTGCGTTTGTTGGCCGTCCTAAACAAATCCCTTCTTGTGAACAGAATCTTGACAAAACTTGACAAAAAACAATGAACATGAGGGTGATTTGCAAATCGGTGGCTGTCCAGTGTGACCAGCTTTGTGACAGCTTAATGAGCACCTTCATGACTAAAGTCAGCCTCCAATAGTCTTAGAATAGAACATGCGGACCACTCCTTTTTGGAGTTCAGGTTCATAGACTAATGAAAGAAGTGTTAACTTTTCAGCATTGTTGTTTTGGTTAGCTGTCGGCTATTAGTGACGTGTGATTTTCTGGGGGTGTGCTCATAACATAACATGTCCTCCTGGAGCAAGAGGCTGCGTAGTCTGGCTCACTGAAATCTTGTACTTAAAGGTGTCCACCACCTCAATGTCTGCACTCTGGATGTTTACTGGTGAGTGAGGAGGAGTGTTTCTCTGGAAGTCAGTCACCATTTCCTTTGTCTTACTGGTGTTTAAGCAAAGGTGGTTACGCTCACACCAGTCCACAAAGTCCATCATGACTGACCTATACTCCTGGTCATTCCCCTCAGACACACAGCCGATGATGGCCGAGTCATCAGAGAACTTCTGGAGGTGACAGCTGCTGGTGTTGTGGGTGAAGTCTGAGATGTGAAAGGGGAATAGAAAGGTTGAGAGCCTGCGGAGCTCCAGTACTACACAGAACCACCTCAAACATACAGTTATGCAGCGCAGCCTCTCGTACAATGGCCTGTTAATGAGGTAGTCAGTGGTCCATGCAGTCAGATGTCCATCCACTCCTGCACCCCTCATCTTCTGCTGCAGTAAATTTGGCTTAAAGGTGTCCTAGAATGCAATTAATCAACAATCTAAAACAGAGCTCTGAGCCTCCAAAAAGCATAAGAAAATTTTTTTTGGCTTTCATCTGTCCCAGGAGCCCTGATACACGCCATTCTAAACCCCCTTACTCAGGCCTTCAGTGAAAAGAGCTGTTGACCCCTCCCACTCGGCCAGGACATGCTGATTGGTTGGTTTCCCCAGAAGGCCTCAGACACATGCAGGTTTGAGGAGGCGTGGCTCCCCCTTATGACATGTTAAGGAAGGCTTTCTCAGAACAGGAGGTTTTCTCTCGCCTTTTTCAACTTTCTAATTTACATAAAAAGTAGGTCAAACACGGCTTTGACTTTTTGGCATGCTACTGTTGACCACCCAAGCTGTCTTATTCAACAACAACAAGGAAAATGTTGGTTTACATTCTAGGTCCCCTTTAATAGTGTTGAAGACACTTCATAAGTCAAAAAACATGACTCGCAGTGCTTTTTTACATCTCGAAGTGAGTCAGCGTCTGGTGCTGCAGGTAGATGATGGCATCCTCCACCCCCATGTTTGGTTTTTTATGCAAACTGCAGTGATTCTATCTCTGGGCTCACCACGGAGTGTAGGTGGGTGAGGATGAGTCTCTCCAGCTGAGGTTGTGTGGGCATTTAATAAGAATGCCCCCTGGACACCACCCAGAGAAGGTGTTTCAGGCATGTCCAGCCAGCAAGAGGCTCCTGGGTTGATCCCGGGACCTGCTGGAGGGATAATATTTCTATGTTGGACAAGGAATTCCTGGGGATCCTGCCAGTGGAGCTGGTGGAGGTTGCAAGGCAAAGAGAGGTCTGGACCTCCGTGCTAGAGTTGCTACTGCTGCAACCTGGGCTTGCATAAGTGGGTCAAAACGGATGGATGGACACTTTGGGCTTGGCTGCACTTGAACTAGCCGTTAGAGCATCACCACTGTAGGATAGAAACACCTTTTCTCAATAGAGGCCATTCTTGAAGTTATCTATTTTTGGAAAAATAGTGATTGCCTATTGCTTTTACATGAATATTTCAAAATGTCCGACAAATCCCTTTATTGTGTGTACACACAGCAGAAAGAGACAGGGATGTGATCAACAACAAAAAAAGACTTTTCTCTACCCTATGAGCCTGCTGAGTTACCAGGACTGTATAGCACATTGTTCAATGTGCTCTCCAATTTAACAAATGAAATTTAGCTTTTTATAATCATTATCTGTTGATCTAACGTCAGTTCCGAGTTTGGACAAGTTTTCTTTTACATACCTTCAGTTATTGTACTTTTTTAAAGGCGCTATATGTGAGTAAATGACCAAATTGTTAATGTTTAGACTTCCTTTATACAAATAATCTCCACCTCACAGCTGCACCTAATAAACACTAGGTTGTCCACATTACATGGATGCATTTATACACATGTATGTTTTGACAGCACTACAAAGGTTCAAAGTTGACATGGTTTAACTATAAATCAGCAATGCAAACTGAAAATTTGGAGTCTCTACTCAGGAGAAACTTGCAGACTAAACAGTCATGACCCCAGTGGTGACCTTACAAGCACACACACACACACACACACACACACACACACACACACACACCAAACTTTATAGCTGTTTTTTTTTCTTCCTGTTGCAGGATTAAACACTGATTTGGTTGTCTTGTGCTGCACAAGACCAATCGTACTGAAGAAACACGTTTGGTCAAAATCTATTAAACTGCTGGTGTTTATTTATCTTGAAAAATTTAGAGGAGAACCCCAACTCCCTGGAGGCATAAAATGCACATTAAAGTCTAAATTTGACCGCAACTGGTACATTTTAAAATTATAATTTCATGCAATATAAAATTGGTTTAGCTAATGGAGAAGCCAAAGATCTTTTAATGAAATAACTGATCTCTGCTATGAAAAGTCATCCTGTCACAGTTGGAACGTCTAACTCCAGATAAAAAAAAAAACCTGCTACCGTTTTAATTTTCTGCTACCAACATTTTATTGACAAAAGGCAAAGAGAAGGCTGAAAACATGTTTTTATATTCTGAATGTACAAAGGAATGAGATTGAGATGAAATATAAGTCTTTGTCACCCTCTGCTGGAAAAGATGTGCAAGTTTCTACAGCTGCAGCAGAGCAATGGTAACATCCAATGACTCCAGTTTGCCCTCAAACCTTATACAACCTGTTAGGATGACCTTTGACCTGTTAAGGTACACCAAGGTGACCTCATTTATCACCAGAAAAATGGAGTGTGTGTGTGTGTGTGTGTGTGTGTGTGTGTGTGTGTGTGTGTGTGTGTGTTGGTCATTAGTTTGCAGAGCACTGCCAGTGTTGGTGGGGGGGGGGGGCCACATTTGGCTTTTATGTTTGTGTACAAATGTAACAGACTGTGAGACGCTGTCTGGCTTGATTCTGATTGGCTGGAGGGGATGCAAAGAGGTCAGGAGTCAAAGCTGATGAATGTTTTGTGATTCTCAGGAGGGGTTGGTGCACGGTGGTATGGTTTGAATTAGAGACAAATTAACCCCCTTAAAACATGTAATAACTGTTGTAGCTTTAGTTTTAAACATTCAGACGAACAAAGCTTTTAATCAGAATGTTTGTTTGAATTATGGTCACCAGTAATTTTACTTTTCTTCCAGTTTGTATGCCCTGTCACTGCCAAGGGGTTAAAGGCTTCAATATAAACAGAGTTCTTCCCAAGTAAATTAATTGTTTTAACTTCTCTTGTATCATATTTGTTATATGGAGAATAGGCTGCTTAAAATCTGTTTTTAGTTTGAAAAATAAGGATATAAAGACATTTTTGCATATTTAAAGGGACACTTTGCAACTTTTATGTGCTAAAATGACCCTTTACAGGGTTAATGAAAGGCCACCCAGCCCCTTTCGCCCCCTGTGGCCAGAATATTCCACTTGCAACTTCACAGTTGCCGGTTTGGTCTGTTGGGACTTAGAAATATTTGAGCTGACATGCCGGGCGCTGCAGTCTGGTTCCAACATGTGTCCTGCATGTTTTAGATCATGAACACAGCTGATTTGTTTGATTTAGTGATGAACCGCTCCTGCAGGCTGAGGAGACATTTCAGCATTTAGATTAAGGGGTTAGAAAGACAAACACACAGCGAGGAGACAAGTTTTACTTTCGGTTTCGCCAATGAACACTAGGGGGCATTGGCGTAGGTTTGGTCTCGACATTGGTGGGGCTTATAACCCCCCCCCCGAATTTGTGTTGTTTTCTCTATCCGTGATAAAAACAATAACGTACTGATTTCCCACATGTACTATTCTACTTACTTATTTGTATGTTTAATGTTATTGAAAAGCTATTGTGTGTCACCAACATTTTAATATTAAACATGTCAATTTAAGCCTTTAACAACAATTGTTTCATATCTACACACATATCTAAGTTCATAAGAGCTCTTTCTTTTTAATAATTTTAATAAGATTCGTTTTTTCCTCAATAAGCTGCTTTATTGAATCATAGACATGTTTTCTGCCCTCTGGTGGAAGCTAAAGTTGCCAAGTACAAATTGTATTTAGTTTGATTGTAAAAGTAAATTATTGTTGTATTAATATTAGTCAAAAATGTTTCAAAATTTAAAAAACTGTTTTCTGATTATTATTTAATGTGTCAGGCTTTAAAGGACTGGCTGATAATATCTGTACAAGGCTGCAGATTTCTCTCTCAGTGTCTGAATGGAAGTTAGACTCAAAGAGAAAGAGAACCATGACTAACATGGCTAGCTGTCTTTCTCTCAGAGAGAGAGAACCATGACTAACATGGCTAGCCGTCTTTCTCTCTGAGAGAGAGAACCATGACTAACATGGCTAGCTGTCTTTCTCTCTGAGAGAAAGGTAAATCAGCAGGTAAATCTCTAATGAGCTACAGATGATTTACCTGCTGAGCGCTAAAGCTAGCACTGCCAATAACGTTATGATGATGGACTCATTTCATTAGCTAACTTAACTTTCAGTGACTTACACGTTTCTTTGGGAAAAAAATAGCTCCTTATGCCCTCAACCTTATTTTTGCCTCCATCCTCATGTAAACTACTTTTCTGAGACTCTTATTTTAATTAATACAGTCAGACAGGATGTGGTATACAGCGCTTTTATTGTGGTGACCGGAAGTGTGTGGGTGTGTTATTAGGGAACTTGACTGCTGTAATGTGAAATGAAATCTCTCCACGTGCAGCTTTTCTACAGTTAGCGTCATCCTCTCAGGACCCTCTGTGTCACTCACGTTGCATTACAAACACAGGAGTCTTGCATATGACTGCAACGTTTTCCTTCTAGCTTTGGCGCTGCTAACCGTATACATGTGTGCTGCTAACGACTGGCGATGGCGTAGTTTGTCTCACGTGAGTATCCCGTGACAGCCAATCACACCGTCCATATGCGGTATGGTGGTAGGACTCGAGGAAAGAACGTCATTTAACCCTTTTGCACCTCTAGAGTAACAAGACATCGAATGGCTTGTTGCTTTTTAGCGGAGGCAGTCAAATTATTGGTGGGGACTATTTGATCGTTGCTGGATATTGGTGGGGACACGTCACCACCGTCCATGCCAAATCTACGCCCTTGCTAGGGGGTGCTAAAAGCAAGCCAAACTGACTAGTGTCCCTTTAATAGAGGTCAAATTCAAAAGATTTACTCAAGATGCTTGGTTGCTTCATTTCATTTGTTTATTTCATCCTCCCAGTCTTACAACAATTCATTCACAAACAGGAAATGTAAACAAACTTACATAGAATTTCAACTGAATGTGCTTTTTCTTTAAAACAATCACATAATGTGCTTTTTTCACAAATGAAACAAAAACAAGAGTGTAAATAATCTATTCAAAGTGCCTCTTTTGATCTCCATAAACTGAATACATCCAACAGTTTTCTACCACTGATCCAACATCAGAAGATTCCTTTCAATGTCATTTCAGTTGTTTGTATTCTGGATCTCATTCTTTCAGTCACGTTGCACATCTCATGACCACAGTTGAGTGTTGGAACATACATGAATCAATAAATCAGCTCACCTCCATGACAGAACCGAGCAAAGCGCTCATTAAAGGTTGAATATGGAACACGAAAACCAAAGCGCCATCTAGTGTGTGGAGGTTGTAGCTGCAACAATAGAACAAGGGTTCCAGCCGTCGGGATGCCAGGTTTGCTGCCGATACGTGAAGTGAGCAGCCAGCACCATGTCCAGTGACGACCTAAACACACTCTGGTTTTAGGTCTTTTATGGTTGCTCCTCTTCTGAGAAGGATAACGACATCTTCTGGGCTCAGAAGCAGCTGCTTGACTTGTCGAGTCCGCCATTTTCCACGTCCCAATACTTGGGAAGAACTCTGCCTAACCCTAATCCTAACTAGCAATGGTGCCCTCTAGTGGCTGGTAGATGTATACATAAATCCAGTGTTGTGCCCATCAAAATAAATATTTGATTATTTTTTTAACTAAAATATAGCTTTTAAAGGAAATACTGTAACTTCATTCTGAACACCCCATGGAGTTTTTTAATATATCTTTTTATTAAATTGTTCCATATTCAACCTTTAAAGCAGGCAAAGCCTCCATCTGTCCAGTGAAGAAGACACCTAGACACATGAACGTTTTCTCTTGAGGCAAAGCCTCATTCCCAAACCAGATGGAGCATTCCACCTTTTTGGGTTGGGGACCGTGGCATCAGATCCAGAGGTGCTGACTCACATCCTAGCTACTTTATGCTTGGTTGTGAACTTCCACAGTGCATGCTGAAGTTTGTGGCTTGTAGACACCAACAGAGCAGCTTCATTCCCAAACCAGACACCCTCCTCTCCAACTGAGCCTTGAGATCCTTCATGAACAACACAAACAGGATCGGAGACGAGGAGCAGCCTTGATGTAGAGGATGTACAGTCGTGGCCAAAAGTTTTGAGAAAGACGCAAATATTAGTTTTCACAAAGTTTGCTGCTCAACTGCTTTTAGATCTTTGTTCCAGTTGTTTCTGTGATGGACTGAAATATAATTACCAGCACTTCATATGTTTCAAAGGCTTTTATCAACAATTACATGACATTTATGCAAAGAGTCAGTATTTGCAGTGTTGGTCCTTCTTTTTCAGGACCTCTGCAATTGGACTGGGCATGCTCTCAATCAACTTCTGGACCAAATCCTGACTGATAGCAACCCGTTCTTTCATCATCACTTCTTGGAGTTTGTCAGAATTAGTGGGTTTTTGTTTGTCCACCCGCCTCTTGAGGATTGACCACAAGTTCTCAATGGGATTAAGATCTGGGGAGTTTCCAGGCCATGGACCCAACATTTCAACGTTTTGGTCCCCGAGCCACTGAGTTATCACTTTAGCCCTATGGCGCGGTGCTCCATCGTGCTGGAAAATGCATTGTTCTTCACCAAACTGTTGTTGGATTGTTGGAAGAAGTTGCTGTCGGAGGTGTTTTGGTACCATTCTTTATTCATGGCTGTGTTTTTGGGCTAAATTGTGAGTGAACCCACTCCCTTGGATGAGAAGCAACCCCACACATGAGTGGTCTCAGGATGCTTTACTGTTGGCATGACACAGGACTGATGGTAACGCTCACCTTTTCTTCTTCGGACAAGCCTTTTTCCAGATGCCCCAAACAATCGGAAAGGGACTTCATCGGAGAATATGACTTTGCCCCAGTCCTCAGCAGTCCATTCGCCATACTTTTTGCAGAAGATCAGTCTGTCCCTGATGTTTTTTTGGAGAGAAGTGGCTTCTTTGCTGCCCTTCTTGCTGCCATCTTCCAAAAGTCTTCGCCTCACTGTGCGTGCAGATGGGCTCACACCTGCCTGCTGCCATTCCTGAGCAAGCTCTGCACTGGTGGCACTCCGATCCCGCAGCTGAATCCTCGTTAGGAGACGATCCTGGCGCTTGCTGGACTTTCTGGGACGCCCTGAAGCCTTCTTAACAAGAATTGAACCTCCTTCTTTGAAGTTCTTGATGATCCTATAAATTGTTGATTTAGGTGCAATCTTAGTAGCCACAATATCCTTGCCTGTGACGCCATTTTTATGCAACACAATGATGGCTGCACGCGTTTCTTTGTAGGTCACCATGGTTAACAATGGAAGAACAATGGTTTGAAGCATCACCCAATCAGCCTGACATAATGATCTACAGCCTTGTGTTCGTCAACATTCTCACCCGAGTTAACGAGACCATTACTGAACTGATCTCAGCATGTCCTTTAATGACAGCAATAAAATGCAGTGGAAAGTTTTTTTTGGGATTAAGTTCATTTCCATGGCAAAGAAGGACAATGCAGTTCATCTGATCACTCTTCATAACATTCTGGAGTATATGCAAATTGCTATTATAAAAACTTAAGCAGCAACTTTTCCAATTTCCCATATTTGTGTCATTCTCAAAACTTTTGGCCACGACTGTACTCTATGATGACCAAAACAACACAGGAGTCTCACTGATGAACAGCTTCCTCAGCTCAGAGCCTAACCCCAGAGATGCAGGTATCTGTCTGGAGCCAGTGTCCATCAGAGTAAATCAGAGTGGAGCAAACTGAGCTTGAATTGTTGTGGCTTTTATGCACTTTTTCTTCTCCAAAGCATGAATGTTAATAGCTGAAATATTGCAGTTTCATTGAAGAAAATTATTAATTTTTAGTTGTTGGCCTGTGAAAAGGGATTTAACCCACAGTAAAACAGGAACTGGAAAGGCTACAGATAGAAGAACAGAATAGAAATACAATAGAAAATCCCTTTATTGTCCCTCAGTGGGAAAGTTTTGTGTCACAGCAGCAATGACATTCATTACAGGAGCAAAAAAGGAATAAGAATGAAGAATATTAACCTTCTCAGTGGACTAGTGGTATGAGTGTCTGCTCAGAGACCGGGAGACCATGGGTTTAAATCCATGGTAAGCTTATACCAGAGACTTTAAAAATGGAACGTAATGCCTCCCCACTTGACACTCAGCATTAAGGGGTTGGATTGGGGGGTTAAATCACATATACATAGACACCCTGTGGACTGGCACTGCTTATTGGAGCTGCTGTAGTGGCCGGCCGCCATCTTAAATGGGTCTCCATTTTCCCCCAGTGCATTTATTTCTACTGAGGAAGGTGCTTACCCAGCTAAAACACACATTTTATCAAGCTTTTTCACTAATTCAGACACATGGTATGGCATGATAATTAAAATATGAATATAATTAAACAAAATAAATGAAAAAATATTAAACTATAAAATCCCATCAGGTAGGCTAGAAAAGTCAATATTAATCCCCCGTGATCTGTTGTTGCATCTGTAGGCTGCACAAAAATGGGCATAGTTGCTCATTCTGCATTGACTTTGGACAGTGAGGAGACCCATCCAATATGGCGGCGACGCTGTTACGCTCTCCAGCACCCAATGGGGCATCTACGTATTCATGTCTATG
Organism: Aphyosemion australe; assembly: GCA_006937985.1. Lineage (NCBI taxonomy): Eukaryota > Metazoa > Chordata > Actinopteri > Cyprinodontiformes > Nothobranchiidae > Aphyosemion > Aphyosemion australe. The sequence goes on along the minus strand of SSNS01000049.1, from coordinate 1,834,964 downwards.
GGACCGATTGTAAACAATGAACACATCCCTCTTGAGCCTTTTAATAAGGAGAAAATCTGTCCTCTGCCCAGTCGGCTGAGAAGGAAATCTGTTCCAGTGTAATCTTTCTTCTAACATGATTGAGACATTAGACTGTTTTGTGATTATTTCACTGTAGATTTCTTACTTATTGCACCTTTAACAAACTAATTTTAGCCTGATGTAAATTTTTCAGTGTTATAAAATAGATTATTTTTATTTCATGCATCTGACTTTAAAAGGTTAATTGTTTTAATGAAATACGTGGCAATGCTGTTGCTTATTTTGAACTAAACATAAAATTAAAGAAAAAGAATGACGGAAAAGCTGTTAATTTGTTGTAAGACGAACCAATCACCAGATGAGGGCGCTGTGCAACCACAGTTTCAGGTCGAGAAGTTTTTTTTTATTCCACAAATAAACCTGGAAAAGAAAATTGTATTAAAAAAGTTGCATCTATTTGAGGGTAGCAACTCAAATCTTGCAGCACGATTACAAACAAAAGTGGCTTATCTTAACTTGCCCTTTTCATCAGATCAATAGATTTTAAGGAGCTCAGTCCGGATCGGCTTTTCAGAAACACTCCAAACAGGATTATCAGACATGTTGGTAAAATGTTAACAGGATTAAGCCAGAAAATGCGTTCAGTTTCATCAGAAATGAACGTTTAGAGAGTTTCTTTATCATTTCAACTCAAATAATGATTATAATAACCCTGTTGGACAGATTCAGGTGACTCGCAGCGCGTTTCCCTTTGCAGTCTCTTTAAAGCCAAGCATGAACTTGCTGGATTCTGATGCGAAGGTGACATGTCCGGATTTGAAATGGGCAGACAAAGGTGGGGGGCCACCACCAAAATGAAGCACGACGTCACCGCTTCCGCCCTGCGCTCCCCCTCTCCACCTCCTCCTCCCTCCTCCCTCCCCCAGCGTCGTTGGATCTGCTCGGCCGCCTGCAATCCAACATGGAGTAGAGAGAGATGGGGCTCTAGCGGGGCCACCCCTCGGCAACAAACAAGCGACGACGCGCTTTTTACGCACAACTGGAAGCAGAGTCGTCGGTGAAAACATGCGCCTTAGGATCTGAAAACGGAGCTTGGTGCCTTGTGTGTGTGTGCGTGCATGTGTGTGTATGTGTGTGTGTTTGAAGAAGGGGGGTTAGGAAGAATCTGGAGCTGGATTTGGAAACCAAAATTGTCAGTATAGGCTATATGCTGTGTGCGATTTGGGTATTAAAGTTCGAGACAAGCGGGGGGCCTTTGGGATCCAGAAGAACCAGCGTGGCTCCAGGGGGAAGGAGAAGGGAGAGCTGAGGAGAAGAAGACGGCAGTCGCAGCCAGTCGAGGGCAAAGCCGACACTCGCACAAAAGGCGCACATTCACGGGAGATTTATGCGCAATCGGAGGTGAAAGAATGACGAGTGAAAAGTATGCAACCGCCTTGGTACAATACCTGAGGTGAAACGAGAAAATGATAGAAGAAACACACCCGAACGAGTGAGTACCGTAAAGATCCTTCCTTCCTTCTTCTGTGGCATTTTCTGACGGTTCCTACAAGTTGATTCCACAACTTAACCCAGAACGCGTTTCCCCCTTTCTGCTGATCACCTCTGCGCCTTGTGGTCGGGTTTTGTGTTTTTATGGAGCATTGACAGTGCATAGGGGAAAAGGGTTTTGTTTGCATTTTTATTTATGTATTTTTTTCCTTTGGAGCCTCCAGATCGGTGGAGAATACAGTCTTGAGGAGGCGAGGAGAGAAAGGAGAGGAGTGGGAGGAGGAGGGGAATAAGCGTGGGTGGATCGGAAACATTTTCTGAAAGGATCTGAAGCGAGAGCAGCAGGCCCTGTTGCAGCGTAACTTAGAAACTCAAACACGCACAAGTAGTATTTTTCTCTCCAAACACACACATGTGGGACCGAGTGAGCACGCGCGCGGTTTATCCGGTAAAACCTTTTAACTCCTGTATTTTTTTCTTTTCTCCTGCGCGCGCTGTTTGGCCACATCTGTGTGTGTTTGCTTCCAACCGAAGGGGGAAGTCTCACAGGATATGAGATATCCGATATGCCTCATCCGCCATCTCTTTCTCAATCGCCCTCATTTGCATAGCCTACCGCGCTCCATTCATAAAAACACACCGATTGGAAGCGACGGCTTGCTTTGAAATAAAAACGCGTGTTATTCTGATTGGGCTGAGCCTCTGTTTGTTCCGTTTAAAGAGGATCCGCGGACGGATCGTGTGTTTTGCTGCTGTGAAGTGTGCTGCAGGCCCACTGAGGCCCCAGTTCCAGCCTAAAACCTGCAGCTTTAATTAGCCGAGCCCAGACTGGGCACGTGGCAGCGCGCTTGTGTTACATTTTTAAATAAATGTCTGTAAATGTGAGCAGACTACAGTCTGGAAATGTTTGCATATCTGCTGGTGGGGGTTGAAGGGCGAAGGGCACCGGAGGGGGAGGGGGGTGTTTGCGCTGCAGTGGCGTGACGCCGGCTCATTCATAAAAGCCCTCCAACCTCCAGCGCGTCCCCATTCATGCCTACTGGCCGCGTCTGGTCTGCAGAGCCAGCCTCTGGGAACCAGCCCCGGCCCCACAGGGACCGGATATCGGTCCTCGTGTCCCGACACACCTGAGAGGCACTTCATTGTGACCAGAAGCCACCTGTTGGAGCATTTCCTGAATCTTTTACTGCCCCGTTCTGAGTCATGTTTCAGATAATGAGTATTCTTTTAGTCATGGGGTGAAGTGCAAACCAAACCACACCCACGAAGTACTCAGAGAGGCGTGACAGAGGGACCGAATCAGCAAAACAAATGTTTGTGTGCTCTGGCAGCACCGATGGACACACAAGTTTAAAAACTGTGAAGTGTTTCAGTGTTGATCCAGCATGTTTTCCTTGTTTCTCTGCTCAAACACACCTTATTCAGTGGTTGAAACACCTGAGCAGCAGCTCATCGAGCTCTTCAGACGTCTGATAATCACCTGCTGATTGAAATCAGGTGTGTTGAGTTAAACCTAAAACATGCTGGATACCAGCTCTCCAGGACCAGGAGTGAGTACCAGTATGGGTGAAACACTACCACCAAACACCGGGGGTCTGACCCCTAGTTTGGGTTTGAGCAAGTCTGCTGGTCTTTATGAATTTGTTGTTTGGAACACACACTGTAACGACCTGTATTTATAGCGCCTTCTAGAGTCCTAGAACCCCCCAAGGTGCTTTACAACACAGTCATTCACTCATGCACACACACACACTCCCTCCTTGGTGGTGATGAACTACGATGTAGCCACAGCTGCCCTGGGGCGCACTGACAGTCCCTCCGACCACCACCAGCAGACAAGGTGGGTTTAGTGTCTTGCCCAAGGACACAACAGCAGCATTTTCTGCCAGAAGCTGGGATCAATCCTACAACCCTCCGACACATTCATAGCCAGAAGGCTTGAGAATGAAACCTGTTTTGGTTTTCACAAAGTCTGCAGCTTCACAATTCTTAAATGTTTTTGTTAAATGTTTCTATTTCATAATCCTGATAGGCTTTTGTTGTCCACTCAATTCTATACATATATGTACCGCACCCTTATTCCCAGACAAGGGGCTCACACTCACAGTGTAGCCTCAGAATATGGCTGAAAATAGAGAAAGGTTAGTCTAGAAATCTAGACAGTAGCCAAAGCAAATTGATTTTGCTCTGTCGGTGGAGCCACGCTCCATAGAAGCCTCAGCAGGTCTGCCATTGGTCCAATCAGTCTTGATCTGAGGTAAAGTATCAAAGAATCAGATTACTGAACATTCCTCCTCAGGATTAGATTGATTAATCTCATGCACACCAACTGATGTAAACATTTTACTGCAGAATCCTGGACTCAGCTGTTTGGAAATGTTCTTTAGTTTTTCTAAGATCATTAGTCTCCTCATTAACGCACAGTTCAATCCTCCAAGCAATGATCTCTGTATGTTTGCAGAGATTCTTTCCCTTGATGACCAATTAATCAAGTGTGTGGTTAGCAACACCTGGCAGCTAATCCTATTAATTCCCATTGACAGAGTGAAAGTGTATTAAGATTTTCACACAGTGTTTCTGTATTTTGGGTTCTCATGATCACCCTTCTGTCCTCTTACATACATTTCAGGAGTTTAAAGTCATTTTTTCAGCTCTGGATTGTAATGATCTACACAAATAATGCATTTGAGTTGCTTTGGTCACTTTTGTGTTATAAAGTAATCTTAGAATATGTTTGAATTGATATGCAAACTTAACTGTTGTTTTTCATGCCTACTTTTTACCCAATACTTCTAAATAAGCTGTTTTCCATTTTCATTTAAACAAACCCATTGCCATAGTAGTATTTATCTTAAGTCATATTTGATATTTGTATTAAGTCATAAGTTGATATTTGTGTTTATAAGTTCTCAGACAAATGCAGATTCATGCTGTTGCATCATTTAAACCTAAGATTTGACAAAGCCACTAGGGATGCTCCGATCCGATCACGTGATCGGAAATCGGGCCAGATCACGTGATTTTCAAAAGATTGGAATCGGGTGAAAAAGATCGGATTTAACCTTATAAAACAACAAATATGACTTTTTAAATTCGTCCTGAGATATTTTCAAACAGAACAGCAATGGCTCAGTTTTAATCTGAACAAGCTCCTCTACATCAGTGTTTTTTGTTTCTTGAAGGAAAACACCATTACGTGGCGCCGCGCATCACTCAACAAAGCTGCATAATGAGAACGTAAACAATTTGAAATATGAGCAACTCAACTATTAAATATATTCATATTAACACATTTTTTACCAATGTACTTCCTAAACAAGTGATGGTTTTGTGCAAATAAACTAAGGAAATGACATAAATACAGAAACAAAGAAATACCTAAATAATAGTAAAAATTTAAAGGACAACATGGACATGTTTTTCCTTTTTTCTTCTTATTTTAATGCGTCGCTGAAGTATTGGATCGGGACTCGGTATCGGCAGATACTCAAAATCTAACAACTCGGACTCTGATCGGGAGCAAACAAATGTGATCGGATCATCCCTAAAAGCCACCATTACTTTTCTTGTTGCTGCTCATATTTGCATGGCTTGTTAAGTTAAAACCATCAGAGGGAGAAATGAAATGTTATTTATTGCCTGGAATATTGAACCTAGTTTATTTGAAACAATTAAGTGGAAATCCATGATTTTTAAAACATTTCTTTATATGTAAGTTCTTTTATTGTGGTGATAGATGTAGTCTCTCTCTCTCATATAATTTTATTGCCAGATGGAAAGAAATCATTTTGAGGTCTCTGCTAGTTTATGTGTCTCTGTTTGCTTATCAGATGGGATCCAGGCAGGGTCAGGAAGTAAACACACCTGTTTACACCTGTGGTGTCATTTATTGTTTTATGAAGGTGATGCAGCCTCAGCGATTCATTATCTATCCAGTTATCCAGTCATCCTTCGTTGTTGAGAAAATCACTTTCCCCGCCCTACCTGCTCAGATACTAAAGCAGTTATCTGTATGAAGACGCGCGTCTGTCACTCCCAAACCATCATATCCATAATTTGGACTTCATGTCCTTTTTTGCGTTTTAGGACATTTATTACCTTTTATAGAAGTTCAGGACCTCCCTCACAAAGAGTAACACAATGTGCAGAGGATGTATTGATCTGCTGTGAGCAGCTGCACAGTCGGCATGTGCACAGTCAGTATTGGGCAGGAGATGCTCAGTGACATTCAGCTAAGGTCAACTTAGAGTCGAAATATAATCCATCCCTGACTAAAACGCAGTCAGAGCAGTGAGGACTTACCAGGCCTGGATGTTCCCTCTACAGCACCGTGGTTTTAATGTGAGCTAGCTAAATCACATAATGAAAACGATTAGCTGTACAAACTGATGCTGGAGTACAAACCCCTCTGATTGAGTTCAAGACTTAAATACAGCTACATTTATTACAAAATAATAATATTTAAACAATCAGCATGGTCAGATTTATGTGAATCAATAAGAATCAACACCTGGAATCTCTCCTAGGTGACTCTTGCACAAAACTGATTGGGCCAATAGTCGACCTGCTGAGGCTACTATGGAGCGTGGCTCGAGCGCCATGCAGAGCAAAATAATTTTGCTTTGGCTAGTGTGTGTTCATCTTCTTCTTCTCCTTGCTGTGAGACTGGTGGGGCGGCGCCCTAGCGCCCCCTATGGACGAGCCGCCACTGTGTACAAGCCTGTGGGGGCGGGGCTATGATCTGGGGTTGCTGCAGCTGGTCAGGTCTAGGTTCAGCAACAGGATGTGCTCCAAGAATGAGGTCAGCTGACTACCTGAATATCCTGAATGACCAGGTGATTCCATCAATGGATTTGTTCTTCCCTGATGGCACGGCCATATTCCAAGATGACAATGCCAGGATTCATGGGGCTCAAATAGTGAAAGAGTGGTTCAGGGAGCATGAGACATCATTTCCACACATGGATTGGCCACCACAGAGTCCAGACCTGAACCCCATTGAGAATCTTTGGGATGTGCTGGAGAAGGCTTTGTGCAGCGGTCAGACTCTACCATCATCAATGCAAGATCTTGAATGGAAATAAATCTGGTGACATTGCAGAAGCTTATTGAAACAACGCCAGAGTGAATGTGTGCTGTAATCAAAGCTAAAGGCGGTCCAACAAAATATTAGCATGTGACCTTTTTTTGGTGGCGACTTTTTTTTTGGCCAGGCAGTGTATATTCAGCAACTAAATAAAAACAAATATAAATAAATTCATAAACGGTTACTGTAATTTAGTTCTGACTACATTTCTCCTCTAGAAAATCATAACACAGACGGATGAAAGCATGCAGCCTGTCCACAGATGAACTTCCTCTGCAGACCCTTGGTATTTTTTTTCTTCTTCCCCTCTGTACTCCCCCCTCCACATGCACAAGCGTGCACACATGCATCATGTGGAACAGATGCTTTTCACAGTGTTTCCTGTGTTTCACAGAGAGGCTCATCACTGCCAGCTCTCCGGAGCCTTTAGGCCAGATAATGGCCTGAGCTGTTTATATCAGGAGACCAAACAATGGACCAGGATTGTTTGGCCTTTTTTTGTAACGAATCTCTGCCCATCAGCTGACTGGATGACCAAGATTATAATAGCTGGAGTTTTCATTCACTTCACTGTGTGCTTGTTTCTTGTCACACCATGTGTACAACAATCAGGTCTGGTTTCAGAAAATTCAAATTCTTCTCGGCTGCTCAGTGAATGAACTCGGCGAACTCCTGGTTCTCCTGGGACTATTTTACTTCATGCAACACTGCAAAGTAGTCGACTAACAGTGACACCCAAAGTAGGTTTTGTGTTTAACAGCATGATTTTGTTCCATCATGTATAACTCTTCAAAGAGGGGTCAGTTAAAATGTTTTGTACCAAATGCTAATTTTTACTGCGTGTAGGCTGCGCCAATGTTCACTTGGGTTGTAGCTGTTTGCTTCACCCCCAAAGACTCTCTTACCTTTAAATCCGGGTTCCACCATGATGTCTACAAAAAAAGCTAAATTCTTCTTCTGCTTTTCCTGGACGGTTGCCAAACTGAAAAAGCTAACTGCTAACCTTTAAATGAGGGAACAGCACAGTAAACGGCTATTGCCGTAAAGCGGGTACATACCTCCCAATAGTGTTTCAATCAGAACCACAAAACTGCAGCTTCTGGTCAGCAGAAGGCTACAGAATGCTGTCCAATGTGAAGTTGCTCAAGTTTATGGCTCAAGAACCACTGAAACCAGTTTGAAAGCAACAGCTTAAAGTGTTAAAAATGTGTTAGTGTTACTTTAAGTTATACTTTTAAGAAGCATCATTTTCATGTAGAGTAGAAACAGGCAGCATGGTTTTTTTGGACTCTGAAGGATTTGAACGTGTTGATTGAGCTGCTGAAGCTGAAGATTCAGAACTGAGCATGTTTAAGACATTTTTCACCCGGACCTTTATAGACGTGACACACTCTAAGCCTGACCACTTCCTGCCTGATGAAGGTGTGTGTTCATGAAAGACAATTACCCAAATTTTGCTTACTTGCTGATTTTCTCTGGCTAATGTGATTTTACTGTGAGTTGGTGATGCTTTGACAATACGCTAGCATCACTAGCGCCTGTTAGCAGAGCTGATGTGTCTGTGATAAATCAATATAGTGTAACAGAGTTAAGCAACTGCTTGGGGCCCCTCCAAGTTAGCAAGAGAACGTTTTTTTAATAACTTTTAATAATATAAACTAAATTATATTAAACACATAGAAATAATTTACATATTATTTTGTATAGCGTCATTTGTGTCCTATAGTGTCTTTTGGTTTTATTTTGTAGCGATTGCACATTTTATACACATCTGTTCCAAATTTTAAGAACAAAAAATAGTTTGTTTACTGTAAATTAAGTGTTCAAATATTTGAATTAATATACCACACTCATAGGAAACCCTGCTTAAGACCCCACAGAGGCTTGGGCCGGACCTGTATTGTAATGTGTTATTATAAAAAAGTAATGCATTATTTAGAAAAACATTCCAGAAGTTTTTATTGTTAAAAATATGGATGTACCGGAGACGTTATTTACATTAATTTAAGAGGTTCTTCATTTTTTCCACTTGATTGGACGTTTTAAAATGAATTGTGACATCTGTTACACAGTTGTTATTCATATCGACACTTTTGAGGCATTTCGCTACCGCCTTCCTCCTAAAACGATAAACTTATGTTGCAGAAACGACCCAAGAAGAAGTCGTAGAGGATGTTCATGCACCACACACAAATGTAGCTTCATAGTTTCAATGCATCTGCTTTATTTTAAACGGGTTTATGAAGCTTTTGAAATATTTGCAGTACTTGTTCCTGGGCTTTCTTGTAATGACAAACCTGTCTTGCAGAAGTTGAGGTGTTGCATGCCATTTCATATTTAAAATAGATCATAAACTCAGATTTGTGAGTAAAATTTTAACTCAATGTGCTCTTTTCAAGTGACCACCAATTACAAACAGATAGCATCTGAAAACGTCGTAGCCCGTTGTGCGTAGCGGTAAATATCTCCACATATTTAGACCAGGAAAGCCCTGAGAGAACAGGCTTCCTAGTGTTCATCATGCAAATCGTTTTCAGTTGGTTTGATGCCCCGGAGCTGGACCACAGTTTGCCAAATTACAATATAAACCATTGACACCTGGTCAAACACACCTAGGTTGTCACCGTATCGGATGTCTGTCGTAGGTGCAAAGAGGATTAGGGAGCCCTTTGTCACTTTCACTTGACCCAAAGCCTAAAGTTAAACAAAGAAAAGGCGAGTGTGGGGCATTAAACAGGCTCTGTAAGAGTTTTAGGAACAATCGGCTTAAATTCTGTAAAGTTTGAGTTCAGATGGAGGAGCTGCTGGGTCACTTTTAGGCTTGGGATCTATGTTAAACGGACATATGCACATTACAATATTTTTTATTTCTTTACTATCCTTTTCACCCCCGTAAATTTCTTCTTCATTAATAAACATGACATTTTTCTTAAACAGCAGAGAATTATTTTGACTGTCTGGACTTGTTGTTTGCATCCCGCTGGTTTTGAAAGCAGATTTACAACAAAAACAAAAAAAGCTGAATGGAAATGACAAGAGGCTGACTTTTTCAAAACAAAACAGAGAATTTTTTTTATATAAAAAACTACACTATTATTCAAATTAAAACTAATTATTAAAAAATTAAAATGGATAACTTCAGAGGTGAGCCAGTCTTTGTTGATTACCAACTTTTCTGATGCTGACGTACTGATTAAGACATATGTTCATGTTCCCCTCCTTTTCTTTTACTTTATTTCTCTTTTTGTTTTAAATTCTATTTGACAATTTGGCTGGATTCAGAATGGACGAATGTTTAGCATATATATATATATATATATATATATATATATATATATATATATATATATATATATGGAGGGCTGTGCGGCCAACCAAAGACATGCCACCCCACACTGGCCCACTTCCAAACCAGTCATGCTGGAGGATGTTGCAGGCAGTAGAACGTTCTCCACGGCGTCTCCAGACTCTGTCACGTCCGTCATGTGCTCAGTGTGAACCTGCTTTCATCTGTGAAGGCGCCAGTGGTGAATTTGCCAATCTTGGTGTTTTCTGGCAAATGCCAAACATTAGCGGTGCCTGAAAAAATCGATTCACATTCAAATCGTGATTCTTACTTATAAAGATTCAGAATCGATTCATAAAGGTTCAAAATCAATTCTGTAAGCCTTTATTGGCGCTTACACACTAGCACCGGCTCGGACCGGGCGGGATTGGGTAAGGTCCTTTCACATCCGGGTGGCCCGGGGATTTTTGTGGCTGAACCGTACGTGTTTTCTGCCCTCATCTGAAGGTGGTCTGACTCGTGCCGAAAACCGGGCCAACACACCCACTGCCGACTCATTGGTCGGCTCAAATTCATTTTCGCGCGCATTTCTGAGACCGCCTATCACGTCCGCATTCCAAAGGGTGTCCTGGAAGACGTGTGTAAACAACCTGGCGGGGCCGGGGCCGACTGAGGCCGACCGATCAGAGCCGACCCGGTGCTAGTGTGTAAGTGCCATATGTAAACTGCCGTATTTCCGTAGCCTAGTGAACTAGACCAAATTCTTGCCATGCAAAGTTTGGTCTAGGCACGCTTCATTGGAACCCTCGCAGCCCGATCCACTGCTGTGGCTGTCCAATCACAGAGCGGGAGTAGTCGATGACGTCAGAGCTGCGGCCGCGAACCCAAGCAACATGGCGGCAACGCAGGAACCACGTTCGTTTGAAACGGCTTTGTCATCAACATTGGATTATTTAGACTCCAACGTGCGTAAGTCTGTCTGATATACTTAGCTGCTTCTTATTTTTATCAAACAAAGTAGTGCAATGTCCCAGTACACCTGATATTCACATGTTTTTATACAAAAACGACAAAAATCATTGATGTTAGACGCCATTAATGCCTCCCTCTTTTCCGTCACTGTGATTACGTCACGTTGTTTGTTACTCTGATTGGTCCTAGCGCTATCCAATTGCATGCTGACAGTTTGAAAGACAACCGTAGATCCCGCCTCACAACTGAGGGCCGTATATATATATGTATATATATATATATATATATATATATATATATATATATATATATATTTATATATATAATTTTTCTGAAACACAGCACCAAGTAAAACAGATCTGACTGAACACCTACAAATCACATCCTCAAGAATGTTCATGTCCCAAACATTTCATCTTCCTACCCACGAAATAACAATGACAAATATTGCTGACCTCTACTGATATAGCCAAAAAGCTAAACAAAGGGTATGATAAAACATCCCTAATAAATCCGTTGACAGGTCCAAATACACCCAAACCCAAAGTGGATCGTTGCTGTCATGCCACATCTCCAGCCTCCCAAATTTCATGGCTCTTCATGTGGACATTATTGTAATTCCTGCCATATTTGCCCAGATGAACTGGATGCTACCTTTTGTTGCTGGTGGGGATTGTTATGCTGGTTAATAAATCACTACAGAACTTCACATAAACTGATTAGTGAAGCTGAAACTCTTCCTTCTCTAGCCACCAGACTGGTGCATCCCTATCTAAATGTATACTGTAGCTTTCTGAATCACTCTCTCATACTTAAAATCTGCCCTTTCACTCTATTTCTTTGCTCTTTACAAAAGCAAGACTTTTTAAATTCCTCCTCTTCCGGTTTGAATTAAACCAGTCCCAGAACTGGTTTACTTTCCATTCCAACTCCAGAAGGAAAACCGACCCTGTAACGATCTGTGGCTGATTGATCAGAGCGGCCTCGCTGGCTTTGCATTGTGATTGGTCCGCTGGGTGTGGCGTGTTAGCCCTTATCGCCGCTCTCATTTACAAGCAGCAGTCCGAGTCTTGTGCTGGCCAAACATGTGAATGTTCCACATAACTACAGCTGATTGACAGAATTCCGATCAGACTTCCCCTCGGGAGGCTCCCGTGCCAATAGTTGTCAATGAACCCTCTTCGCTTCGCCTCCCACCCCCTCGCTTCCGGTTTCTCTGAATGAGTGGCTTAAAGGGCAAAATATCAGAGAAAGATCTAGTTTGGTCCACCGTGCTTCTCGTTTATCACTTAACTAACAACCAAAGCTCTTTGATGGCCGTCACAAGACGGCTTAACCCAAATTTAGGACCTTCAATGTGATCAAAGCAGAAGATTAAGAGTGACACAAAATCAACAAATGCAATCATTTGAGGAGAATGCGGTCAGCTGTTTGCCAGGGCAGCGTACGTGGCTTCATGCCGTGAGACACCGTCGGCATTCAGGACACCAGAACAACAAACCAATAATGGAATGATCCAGATTGTGAAGCGCCCTTCAGTCACTTCCTGATTGCAGCAAACTGAGCGTATGCTGTGTGCAGAGGGAGGTGGGTGGGTGTGGTGCTGTCGGTCAGGCAGAGGTGTGGCCGGTCTTTCTTTATCACAGGAAGTATAAACCACCCTTATCACACATGGCTGGACCGGCCCATTTATCTGTCACACTCGAGCTAGATTCCTGAACTATCCTGCCATCTTCCTGACCTCGTTTACTGGTTTGTTGAGATCAGGATGAACACAAAGGGATTTTCAGAGTCCAAATGACTGTGAAATACTTTAAACAGATAGTTGTGATGTGTGCATGGTTAAATATATTGGGATGAAATGTAGACATTTGGTTCATCCCTGCAAATGTAAATGCAAAACACAAGAATGGCAACAAAAGGTACAAAAAATTTATTTTTTTACCACTTACCTGAAAACTATTTTCATATTCATAATTTGTAAGAGTTCTTGATTGAAAGACACAACTCTACAGAACTTGGAAATATTTCTTAAAGGCATACTATGCAACTTTTTCATATTTTTAAATCATGTTGTTGAGCCAGTATGTGCTAAAATGGCCCTTTACAGACCTCCACCGCCCTCTGTGCCAGAATACCGCACTTGCAACTTCAGAGTGGCGGTCCGGTCTCTGTTGGACTTAGTAAAGTGGAGCTGACATGCCTGGAGCTGCAGTCTGCTTCCAGCATGGTTCCTGCATGTTTTAGATCATGAACACAGCTGATTTGTTTGATTTAGTGATGAACCACTCCTGCAGACACTAATGAAGGCTGAGGAGACATTTCAACAGTTAGATTAAGGTGTTAGAAAGATGAACGCACAGCGAGGAGATAAGTTTAGCTTTTGCTAACAAACACTAGGGGGTGCCAAAAACAAGCCAAAACTGCATAGTATCCCTTTAATCTAGTATCTCACTGGGGTTTGCAACACTATTCATGGCATCGTTACCAAAATGTCTAAACATTTGTGAGGTTCTACCTTTCCTCATGCTTCATGTGTCCCTTTAATGTTTATCTCTGCTCTGCCATCTACCGATGCATTCCCATTAAAATGTGATCTCTGGATGTTTTGTGTAGATTATCACAAAGCTTATGCAATAAAAACTTTTCTGTCAAGAAAAAGTCCTAAAGTATATATAAGGGGAACACCAGTGGTAAGAAAATAGTCGAATGTTTGGGATGACTCTTGATGCTCTTATTTTGAAATGCCACAAACTTCTATGTTTGTTTTTGTCTGAAAAGGAGAAATAAATGCCGTGTATATCCCAGCTGAAAAATCAATAATATTAAACAATTTTAAAATATTGTAATTAGGAGTATTTTCCATTACCAAGCAGCCTAAGCTGATTTTTAAGACGCTGGGCACACCCTTCACCTTTGTCCTGGAAGTTTACAATAAATGACGAAAGAACATGAATCTCCTACTCTTATCTATGAGGTGAGCTCTCTTCTTATCGTCCATCTGAACTGAGTCACAAAACATCCTCGTTACACCTTAGAGTCACTCCAAAAAGCTTTAAAACATTAAATGCAGAGCGTGGTCATGTATTCCACATAAACGTGTGACCGTAGTGCATCATTTATCCCCTCAGAGTGGGAGTGGGTCCTTTTTCTGCACCAAGCAACGTTCACACGGACAGAATTAAACTCACAGTCCCAAAATGTTAGTGTGTTCGTCTGTGCCAAGATGTTTAGTCACTTCCAAGTGCATTAAAGCAGCGCTCTGCTGCTGGTTGTGGCTGTCTGTGTGTTCCGACCACAGATTACAGGGTCTGTCGGCAGACACGGCTCTAAACACGGGTCACAAGACACACCAAAATGTGACAAGTTCATCCGAGAGAGCCGATAGCCTGGATCGTGTGTCTTCTGAAGCACATGTGCTTATTTAGTGCAGAATTTGGTGTTATTTCTGTAAGTGGGTGGCTTGGATGTGTTGTTCTATATCTGGATGTGTCATACGTGTGTTTGAGTCATGTTGAGCTGCAGCCGCAGCGCTTTGATTTAGATCGTAGTTTAAAGGCAACAGCGTGGATTCGTGAATCCAGCTTCCGATTGAGCTAAAACTATAAACAGACATTTTAAAGGCACACAAACAAGTACGACACGTTATTCTTGTTTCTTTGGAAGTGCTCCAGCTCGAGAATGAGGTGAACGCTTATTGTCCCTGTTGTTTTAATAATCATTGACATTAACTGGTAATTAATGATTAAATACTTTCTTTTATGGACTACATGGCTTCATCGCCAACTTATGCTTATTACTAGTATTAAAGTGCATATTTACCTGCATTGACATCATTCAGCAGAAGCTGATCTGGTCTTAGCCTGGCAAGCCATCCTATATATGTGTATATATAGTCTGGCCACGAACCATTGACGGCTCTCAGTCGTGAGGCGGGATCTACGGTTGTCTTTCAAAATGTCAGCACGCAATTGGATAGCGCTAGGACCAATCAGAGTGACGAACAACATGACGTAATCACGGCGACGGAAAAGCGGGAGGCTTTAATAGCGTCTAACATCAATGATTTCTGTCGTTTTTGTATGAAAAACACGCGAATATCAGGTGTACTGGGACATTGCTCTACTTGGTTTGATAAAAATAAGAAGCCGCTAAGTATATCAGACAGACTTACGCACGTTGGAGTCTAAATAATCCAATGTTGATGACAAAGCCGTTTCAAAAGAACGTGTTTTCCGAGTTGCCGCCATGTTGCTTGGGTTCGCAGCCGCAGCGCTGACGTCATCGGCTACTCCCGCTCTGTGATTGGCCCATGATATAGAGCGCTGTGATTGGCCCAACCAAAACTATAGCGAGTTGTGATTGGATAGACACAGCAGTGGTTTGGGCTGCGAGGGTTCCAATGAAGCGTGCCTAGACCAAACTCTGCAAAGCAAGAATTGGTCTAGTTCACTAGGCTAGATCTGGTCTGGTTTCCATCCGTCTTGGTCCAGTTTTGGCATAGATGTGGGAAATTAGTTGTAATTTTGAGGTGTCCTCTATGCTATAATTGCTCTGCTTTCTTTAATGGTCTGCAGGATTTGCATTTGATGGGGATAATCCATTTTAGACCCTGGAACAAGGCTTTTACAATAAATAAAGCACATTCATCTGATTAAATGGAGACAAGTTTGAGCATGATCTGGTTCTAAGCCTCTTCAGACTATTTTCATTTCATTTCCTTCAGTTTGTTCAAGACATTAAACCTGCAAACACCACATGAACAGACTGTTTACCAGGGATGTAAGGAAATATCGATATGGCAATATATCGTATCGTCTCCCCTGTATCGTGATACGTATCGCCAGGATTTTACCAATACACATCCCTACTGTTTACCATGTCAGCCATGTAGAGAAACTATAGAGCAGCTCGACCGACAGTCTGGTGTTTGTCACTGTTTCAGTAATCAGTTAAAGGTGATTCAGCAGCTACAGCCCAGCTTTAGTTCATGGAAGTGCCTAGGTTTTCCTAATTGTGTCACATGTAACATGGAAATCACAATAAAAGACAGCTGACATGACATCAGCCTGAGAGAACCCCTGCATCGCTCAGTCTGCACAGAAAACATTAAATTATTATTTAAAAAGCAGAAAACTTGGATCCTGGATGCTTTTCCTAAACTTTTGAAGTAATTTGTGCCTCTTTTAGCCTTTAAGCCAGTCTGTTATTGGGTCATTGACATTTCTGTTTAAAATGACTATTTATTTCCTTTGCTGCTGTTGAAGTTTTCCCACGTGGCAGAGAAGAACCTGAATGACTTTTTTTTTTTTTGCCCACACCCATTGTGGTTTGACATGACAAATGAAATTGTATCTACCCACAGACTGCGCTGCTAATGCTGCCAGTAACAACGGCAAAGCTCCAAATTTAGTCTAATGTGTTTCATAATACTTACAGAGTGGCTTTTGGCTTCGCGTGGCCATAATGTCCAAACACAACAAACCTTTAACTGCTAAATGGAAAAGTCTACTTTTAAAGTGTGTGTGTGTGTGTGTGTGTGTGTGTGTGTGTGTGTGTGTGTGTGTGTGTGTGTGTGTGTGTGTGTGTGTGTGTGTGTGTGTGTGTGTGTGTGTGTGTTAGTGTTACACAAAAGTACAAACGTTGTGGGCGAATCTGCGGTTGCTTTTCTGTACCGGCTGTTTGTCTGCTATCACCCAGTCAGTCAGTCTGTCATTCAGTCACTTTTATGAATGTGTGTGTGGGTGTGAGCTGGTGAACCAGTTTTGCCACCTGTGTGTGCGTGCAAGCGTGTGTGTGCGTGCGTGTTTGTGTGCGTGTGTGTGTGTGTGTGCGTGCACACATTAGATCTTGGGACTGTCTAAGCTAATTATATAACACCTCTCATTCACTCCCACTCTGCCTCTCTCCCTCCATATCTTTTTAATGTCTCTCTTCATCTTGCTCCCACACACACACACACACACACACACACACACACACACACACACACACATGCACACGCAGCATCAATGGAATATACACATCCTGTTATTGTCACGTTGTTCATGGGGATCGTGTGCATTGTGTCTGTGAGGGTGGTGGCTGTTATCTAACGCAGGAGAATGCTTCGTATTTTACATCCAGTCTCCTGTTTGTTTTCCTCTGCTACTGTTTTTGTGCTGCTGAAGACCAAACTGTGGCTGAATTATCACCCAGGTAGTCCGGTAGAGGCTCCTGTCCACTCTGAATTGTCTGTTTTTCATCTGAGAAACTTGTCTAGGTAAATATTATGAAAGGACTAATATTTAAGCTATCTTATACCCGCATATTTTGTGGCGTGTAGGCTGAAAATAGTCCCTTTTTTGTGGGCTTTAATGCATTGATGTTGATCTGGGGCTTATCTATAATTTCAGAGACGTAAGCTGGACATTTTACATTATAAAACAAGTTAAGAATAGGACTCTGTTGTGTTTAGCGGGTTAGGGTTTTCTCTTCTCTATGACCTTTATGACACATTTATTACCTTCTTTACCTTTTTTAGACTCGTGGACAAAGTTGATCCTCCTTCACTCAGAGATGCACTCATTCAGACCTATGTGTTTTTGAGTTTCAGAGTTGCTGATGGTGCTAAATAGACAACTTTTGATGCATCTCAAGTTTCAGTCTTAACAAGACATAGTATTAAAATTATAATCATTTATAAAAAGCTATGTGGACCAACCCTCAACAACTACAATCCTGCATTTGTGATAACTGATGATGAGTCTCTCGTGTGACTGTGGAGAGATTTTGTTTTAAAGGACCTGCATAATGCTATTTTACACCTTTCAGAGCAACCATAGGCACGATAACATTTCTGCCGATTCTTCAGGAAGAGTGGACAGGGATCCTGTTCCTCTTGCAGACAAACATGCATTTTTGGGTTCTAGGCTTTATTTAAAGTGCATCATTTCTTCTTAGACAGTTTTTATCATTTGGAAAACATGCAGGCAGCAGAAGTAAAAAATCTGTCTGTGTCTTTATGCATTTCCTTGATTTGGAACATTCTTCAGCCTCAGAATGTAGACCATTTCCCTGGTGTTCAGATCTTTTCACAGCTTGTAGCACTCTGCATCATCAGTTGTCCAAAGTTTTTCATCACAATTTAAAACGAACTGAATTTGGTGCTGGTGGAGATTTTAAGTTTACTGAGTAAACTAGTTTATTGAATTTGAGGTGTAGTCTTTGACCACTCTTGAAGCGTCTACAGCACAGCTCCATCAGCTTTTCACAAACCCTTCAAAATAAGTCTCTAACATGTCTACTCCAACACATCTGAAGCTCATAATAAAGTTTATTCATCTTTCTCAGTGGCCCTAACAGGCCGTCATGTTCATCATCTGTTAATATGTAGCAATAAGTCTGAGTTACTGAAGCAGCATTTAATTAGATGTTATTAATAAAGTTCAGAGTTCTGTTGGTCTGTTTAGTAAGTTTGTCATTTGCATCATGAACATTTCTGATGCTCAGTGTCTGCACAAGCTTCTCACCAACCTGGAAAATGTATTTTACAAATGTACATTTTCTTATGAATTCCACAAGTAATAATGGATTGGATTTATAAAGCGCCTTTCAAGGCACTCAAAGCGCTTTCCATTATTCATTCACTCTCACGTTCACACACTGCTGATGATGGTAAGCTACTATGTAGCCACAGCCGCCCTGGGGCGGTCTGACAGAAGCAAGGCTGCCATTCTGTGCCATCGGCCCCTCTGACCACCACCAACACAGACAAGTCGGGTTAAGTGTCTTGCCCAAGGACACAGCGACAGACTGAGCGGGACGCGAACCTGCGACCCTCCGATTGCGGGGCGTCCACTTAACTCCTCTGCCACCATTGCCCCAATAGTAGAAAAAGTAAAAGTAAAAGCAGAGTTCATGATTTCTTTATTGAAATGAAACATTTTGGTAGATTCTTTTTAGATTTGGGTTTGATTTATTCTAATGACGTCCTCACACACAACACCAGTATCATAAATGCAGAGGCCATATTGAATAAACCAGGTACCTTTAAGCAGCATCTCCTCAGATACAGACACTTGGCTCAGCTGCTGGTGGTCATGGTGAAATCCTCCATATAACAACAGGTGTTTAACATTAAGTTGTGTCTCCGTTAAAGTGAGTGCATTCATGCTGACTCGTCCTGGTGCAACACCTCCCACTGCAGCACAGCGAGGACCAGGCTAAGTCGTGACTTAGGACGCCCTCAGACAGTCTGCCAGGGTGTGAATCCAAAGCTATAATAAACTTTCTGTGGCATTAAGACAAGTTTGAGTTTGCAGCATTATCACTCTGAATGAGTCGTTGCTAACTTTGCTGAAAAAACGTCGTTTAATATCTTTGATGCATTCGTGCATGTATAAAACTATGCAGATATTGTTGTTTTATTTAATTTTGGGTTTTTTTTGTCTTCCCGTGTAGTGACAGCTACATCGTGCGTGTGAAAGCGGTGGTGATGACGAGGGACGACTCGAGCGGTGGCTGGCTGGCTCAGGATGGGGGAGCCCTCAGCAGGGTGGGGGTGTGCCGCCTCCTTCCGACGGAGCTGGCTCCCATCCCAGGCTCTGGCAAGTCCCAGTTCCTTATCCGAGGAGAGCGGCTGCGTGACAAACAGGTAAAACCCTGCTTCACACTTTCTTTCTGAAAGGGTCAAAGGTCAGAGATGAAAACAACCCCCTGTTTTGATTGGCTGCATGATCCTCAGGTGATCTTGGACTGTCCGCTGAGGAAGGATCTGGTGTACACCATTGCAATGCCAACATTTCACCACTGGAAAGTGGAGGACAGGAGGTGTGGTCTGTCCTTCCAGAGTCCAGCTGATGCCAGAGCTTTCGACAGAGGGGTTCGGAAAGCGATCGAGGATTTGGCTGAAGGTACAATCTGCTGCACTGTAACCAGATAATGTCTTGGTGTGCTTGGTTCTGGGCTGATGGATAAAACTAAAACAATGTTTATGCCTTTAAAACTGAAAATGAACAAGATGTGAAAGTCATATAGATGAGAAAACACTGTCAGTGAAATGTTCGACGCACGCCACCGTCTACAGGTTAAACCAGTCTGTCATGGCGAGGACCTGAATGGAACCGGATGTGGGGAAAAAGCATCTTAAAATAGATTTTCTAAAGTTTTTGTAAGTGGCAGGGTGAGGAAGTTTACATCCAAAAGCAGCTAGACCGGAAAATGATCAAGGAAGTGTCTTCTGCTGGGTTACAGTCAACGGCTTAAACACGGAGAATTACAAGAAGAGATGCAGTTTGAAACGTCAGAGTGCAAAGCTGTTTGTTTCATCTACGTGTACACATACATACTATATATATTTTTTGTTTGTTTATTTGTTTCTTTAGGTTCCACTACTTCCTCTACAGCGCTACAGAACGAGAGTGAACTGGGTGACGATGACGTCTTTACTGTAAGCATTTCCTATAATTAGTTACACGCCTTTTACATTTTAGGATGAGTAACCCCCTTCCCCTTTTTAGATTTGCAAACGACTAAAGCTTTTTCTTGTCTTTGAACAAATTCACATCATTTATTCAGAGAAACAGCCCATTTGTAAGCAGATTCAATGACTCGTGCTGCTTGTTTCAGGCAGGACTCTTGAGGTTTTCTTTTGCGTCGTGCCGTTTGTCACATGGGGTCAAAGTTGATGCATCTCTGAGCTGGCAGCAGAGGAAGTCACAGAGCAAAGTGTCAGACCGTGTGTCACCGCTCTCATTGTGCAACAGCAGCACAGCACTTGAAATATGGTGTGATCTCCTGCATTCGGCGTGCAGTAATGTCTGGACTTTGTGAAAAAAGGATGGAAATTCACAGCAGCATTGCAGCAAAGAGCAGGCGTTAAAGTGTGCGTGCATGCATGCATGTGTGTGCATGCATGCATGTGTGTGTGTTAGCAAAAAATCTCACGATTTGCTCTCAATGAAACTTTCAGAAAGTAATTATTAGGACTACATCTACAACTGATTAACTTATGGAGTCAGGCTGATTGAAGATGGCCGCCACGGCTGATCAAACATTTCTAGAACGGTTTATTTTTGATATTGAGCTCAGATTTTCTGTGGTACTCGCTGAGAGTCATTAACGGCACAAGTGGTTAAAGATCCTGTGGGATGAGTTTTGATGATGATTGTAGTTAAAAGTAGTTTAAAACTACAACCTGTAGTGTTCCCCTTTCAGGAATTATGCATGATTTTTTTTAACTCTATAAAAAGTGATAGTCTTACCCTGTGCTGTGATATAATGAAGGCGATACGTTCACGGACGAACGAGAGGCGTTGCTTCCAGCCGTAGTCACAGAAGTAGTGAGAGGGGTTTAATGTGCAATACATTTTTCCACCTCTAGATGGTGCCCTCTGAGAAAAAAACTCAGATTTTTGCTTTAACGTTAAGAAAAGAAAGGTGGTGAGCAAACGTGATTCCTCCAGGCAATGGCAGGACTTCACTTAGCTCATGTTGCCTTTTGAGTTTATTTTTCTTTCTCGTTTGGAGTTTATGATGCAGTCAATTAAATATCGTATTACTCTAGAAGTACAGTTTCAGACTTTATCATCACAAAATAAAAATGTGGTCTAACTTTGTGAGCCAGGTATGTGTGCTGCAGTATTTCTTTTGTTTACCCTGCAGCAAAAGATAAAGTAATTGCTGCTGTGATATCTTTCCAGAGTTGTGGAGAGTCTTTAGAGTTTTATAAACTGTTTTGGCAAGCTTTGGCATCTGATAAGCCTGGAAACGTACTCGAACTGGGCTTCCTGGATCTGATTTCACGTCTATCTACTACTTTAAACAACACGCTCTTCCAACATGGCCATCAGGTTTGATTTAAACAGGGCTGCCTTTGGTATGAACGGCTTCTGAGGAATAAACTACAGGGAGAGTTTGGTTCATTACCCCAGTCTTAGAATCCAAAGTCTGCAGTTAAACAGGAAAATGAAATTACTGAATTTCCTCCTAAAAGCTGGAGTTGGAGATAAAGTGGGGATCTGTTTTTATGCATTGAATCAAAATTCTGAACTTTATTTTATCAACTCAGGAAATAGTAGACCTTTCATGGATACCTGCCAGAGTAGATGGTGTGTGCATGCATGCACACGTTATTTGTGTGTCAAGGCCTCTCTACTTTAAGTTAGCATGAAGAACCCCCTTCCTCCTCTGCCTCCTCCTCCAACACTGTAATCTGACTCCAGGGCCAGCAGGCAGGGTCACAAGGTCACTTCCTGTATCCCACCAGCTCCCTCCCTCCCTCCACACACACACACACACACTCTCTCTCTCTCTCTCTGCACCCTCCCAGCCACCAAACTAGCAGCTAGCAGCTGTTTCCCAGCTTAGTGCGGGGCCGGTGATTTACGAGAGGAAGTGCCTTGTGGTTCATCTTTGACTCGAGCTGTCTGTTAGGGCCAAGACTAATAGGTGCTCTGCTGGGAGTGTACAGCCACCACAGAGACGCATACAAACACACGAGGAGGGGCGGAGAGGTGAGGCGCTGGCGGGAGGAGCTCAGGAACATCCAGGCTCTCAGTGGAACAAATCCAAAGCAGTCTCTGGGTTTTGTTGCTTGAAGCTGCGTGATAGTCGGTTTAGGCTGCACACAAGGGTTTGGTCATGTTTCCAGTTCAGTAGTAGATTGATTAGAATATTTCTAAATTTCCCCTGTTAGCTTCAGAATAATTCTGAGAACATTGCCAGGCTAAAGATGTTTTCTAAAAATATTCATGCGAGTTGTTAAAATATCTTCAAGGTAATGGTCAGCAGACCTGAACATGCACCGGTAGGAGTGGGAATACCAGCTGTGGCCCTTCTGGTGCATCCAGAAGTCGAGTCCAGCAAGGATTTCTTCATTTTTCTGCTAAAATATCCATGTAATGTGAAACTGATGGTGATGGAATGGTAGAAAAATAACGCTTGTGTGAATTGCCATGGAAGCCTTGAAGCTTGTATGATTTTTTTTTAACTATTGTATGATGGGAAACACTTTATTATTGGCTGTGCTCAGACTAGCCATTAGCCTGTCAACCCTGGACTTAAGTTCTATTTCTCTGAACAGAGGCTGTTCAGCCAAAAGTGGTGTAATATACTCTAAATTTTGTGTAGGCTGCAAGCAAACACTTTATTTAACTACAGGTAAAGATTTTCCATTTTTGTCTACATGATCGTAAAAGGTTCTACCCAACAGATTAGTGACGGATGGGTCAAAAATCCATCAACAGTAAATTTTCTCTCCTGTGTTTGACAAATTTGCATCTGGTCATGTGACTAATTTTGAAACTGCTAGTTTAATTCTGTTTATGTGGCCTCCGTGCCATCCACTGATGGTTTTGGATCCATTTAGCATGTGCTAATGACCTTTCCAAAAGTTAGTAGCAGCGTTTGTGAAGCAGCCAGTCGGGGACGGGGGGAAATGCTGCAGCAGATTTACTGCCATTTAGGGGATAAGAGGAGGACGGTCGGGGGGGGGAGAGAGAGAGTCAGGATGGACATACTTCCCTAAATTATTCCTCATTCAACAAACCTAAACTTAACCCAAGCCTTCCTCTGTCCCCCTCTTCAGCACGTCTCCATCTCTATTTTGGCTCATTCACAACATGGGGGAGTGAAAACTATTGAAGCAATTCTGGGCTCATCCCAGGAGAGCAAGATGGGCCTGTTGAAGGATGAATCCTCCAGAGCTTTGAGCTGGAACCTGTTTTGTGTCAGAAAATAACTTGAAATGCCCCCCGTCCTGCTTCAGACCAGAATACATAGTGAGAGGATGTCCAGAAATACAAACTCTCCTCCTCTTTCTGTCCTCTTGTGCCGTTTGGGGTTGCAGCTGAAAGTCTGGACTGTGTTTTGAATTAGTTGTGGCCATGGAGGCCAAAATCAAACTGGTTTTACATCGTAAACACCCCACCCCCACCCCCCTCAATCATATGGCTTCTCGGGGACGGACGCACGGACCAGGAGCAGAGGCAGCATGTTGTGTTATTTTTGGCTGGCTGCTCTGAGGGCTTTGTAAGAAAGCTGGGGGAAATTCTCAGCATGGCAGAATCCATGTGGGGAGCAGGATATAATAGGGATGGCTTCAGCAGACAGACAGACAGCAGATCTGGGTCATATAGCTCAAATAACTTCAGAGAGTTGTTCTTCGTGTGCTGAAGTGGCAGATTTTGAAATGAAAGTATTGAGAATACGTTTGTGACTAAAACTAGCTGTGTGTGTGTGTGTGTGCGTGCGTGCGTGCATGCGTGTGTGTGCGTGCACCCGTTGGACCTGCACATTTCAGATAGCAGTGGGTTCATGTGGATCATTCTGACACCTACAGCAGCAACAGACGACCATCAGATCAACTGGTTTTAAGAATTTTTTAGATGATTTGGTTTGTCTGCAGATATTTACAGGCAAGACCTTTTTAGGTTACTTCCTGGTGTGCAAACAATCATCAATAACCACCACTCACCGAAGTCCTGATCATTATACCTACAGCTGATGGGTACGATTGTCTTCTACGCAGGATGTCTTAGGCTGCACCTTTACAGCTGATCTGGTTTGGATTTAAATGTCTCACTGATGCAGAAACTGGCCTTAAATCTGGCTCAGAAACCAGCGAGATCACACAATCAGAGCTCCAGCAGAAACGTGTTTGTGTCTGTGTGTAAAAAGAATACACACGAAGAAACCATGTATTGTTTTGGGGAAGGGGTGTCCCATTTGATTTAAGACCAAGGAGTTCTAGGAGCAAGGCTCAGGGGTAACACAAGGGATTAGTCTCTAGCTTCAGTCTTACAGTCTTAAGTAAACACAAAAAAGAAAAGAAAATTATTTCCTTACTATCCTTTATTATGAGGTGCAGCTCATGAGGATTGCTGTGCGTCCATAGAATGAACAACAAAGCCAAACATGCACTGTCAGGGGTCTCAGTAGCATGTAGAACATCCATACGCAGCCACAATCGCTTTGCTTCTCCTCATGTTGGTGGCATTTAGCTGTGGAAGGGCATCCCTTTCCTCATCCAGGGGTTGTTGAAGGTCACTCATGCATTCCAGGCTGTCCAAGAGCTCCCAGTCAGGTACCAGTCAGGAACTCATGTTTGAAGAACGTTTACATTGAAACAGATTTCCTTCTCTGTCGGCTTGGGGTTTTTTCTCCTTTCTAACAAGCTAAACAGTAGCGTAATTTGGTTTCCGAGTTTGCACAAGCTAAAACTGCATCTGGCCGGCAAAATGCAGCAGTGTGTTGTAAAGATCCTAAGCCAGTCACAGGAGTGACCCAGAAGTTATTTCTTGTACCCCTAAGAAGCCACGGCACCTTTTTTTACTCTAATATCAGGTGAAGAAGTATAGAGGCTAACGTTGAGCTAACAATGCTAACGAAAAATTAGAAGCAAATAGTCGGCTCTAAAAAATATATTTATCAACTTACTGTGTATGATTCATCTTTGCTCGTCATCTGGAATCTCCTGGAGCTGATCCGTAGCTGGCAGCAGCCATGAAACTCAGAACGGGAGTGAGAAAGTGACTCGTGTGTTTTCAAAATAGGCTGCAGTACCCAAATCTGACCACAGGATGTCATACATACTTCATTCTTACATAATGCACCTTTAAAGCTGAAAAGGCTTTCCAGCAATATAGAATACACAAGGAAACTTAATTTCCTGAAATCTCGTCTTAAATATGTTCATGAATACGTTTGTTTTTATGGTCCTTCTTCAAATCAACGCGTGGTCACGTGTAACTCACAGCCCGGTTACGCTCTTCCACCCTTTTCACTGAACCAAACACATGTTGAAAAGCTCCTCTTGCATTCATATAGCCACAATGACATAAGGAGACAGGAGGAGCCCCGACCTGTCCATCAGACGGTGCCCTGAGATGACCCCCAGTGTGCCTGTCTGGTCACTACATGGCAGCAGCCTGGCTGCCTTCTGTCTGGCCACAGTTTGAGTTGGAGAGGAGCCCTGACAGCCTTTAACGGAAACTGGGGGGCAGGATACTTTTCTCACACTCACATTGAGACACGCGAAGTGATGGAGGCAGAGGGAGGAAAGGTGGAATGTGGGGAAAGTGAGAGTGAGGGAAGGAGGACAGGTTGTTGTGAGGGAAGAGAGAGAAGATGAGGGGGAGTAGATTAAACAGGGGAGGCCTAAAAAGGTGATGCCTCAGAAGGACAGGAGTTCTCATAACAAGTTGTACTGCACACTGTAACTAAATTCTTAATTATCCTCCTTTAACCTGGTAAAGGATCTTTCCTTCCCTGTTTATTCTCTTTATGTGGTAAAAAAAAAACATCTTTCATAATATCAGGCTATTATTATGGTCATTTTAAAAACAGCAGTATAATTTCCAAGATTATTTTGTCCATCTGTTTTTACAGCATCCTTAAATTTCGATAAATGTTTTTTTTTCTTTTTGAAGCCATTTTGAGGCGTGTTTCTTATAGAATTACTATCTTACTCATTGAAAGTAACATCCTGAAGGGCCTTGGTTCAGAGAAAGAGAATTTGAGTCCTGCTGGACTCATTAGTTAGCAGGTAGCCAAGAACAAAATGTACAAATCATCTTTTAGTTTGTCAAAACGGTCCAAACTGACTCAGGCCCTGCACACATCTCCCTAAACAAAGATATTTCTCTACGAATCTTTTTTAAAAACTCCAGTCAAAGTGAAGATTTGCATTTTCAGCATTTCTGCGTGGACAGAAATAACCGGAGTTTTAGGTTTCACGTCACTGTCTGCGACAAACGGCCCATGTGCGACCTGTGTTTACACTCCAACATGGATGCCCTCAGAGCTGTGCTCACGTTATCAATCGTCCAAGTGCGTTTTGACACTTGTTGACTTTATTCTCCAAAACTTCTACCTCCTTATCGGTCCACACAAGCGAGCTAGGCGCCATGTTTCATGCTTTGTTGAAGTTAAGCAGGAAGACAAAATGGATAGGATTCAGGTGAACTACTGCCCCCTACAGGTCTGGCATGCCTATGAATGTGCTTAACGATGGAGTTTTTTCTAAAAACGAGGTGGTGTGGATGTTGTTTTTTGGGAGGGTGGATAGTTGTTTTTAAAAAACGTCTACGTGTGGACAAGGCCTCAAATGCAGACAGCTGCAGCCTTAAAATAGTTCCAGTCTTTTAAATTTCTCACTGATTCATGCAAACGATAATTAGACACCGTTACTTCTTCCTCAAGTTGGCATTACACAGTTATTGAGCAGCATATTGGAGCTATTTTAAGACACTTTCATGGGTGTGCTTTGACTAGCTATTTCTCCAAACAGAGGCTGCTCAGGAAACTGTCTACAATGGGTAAGAGAGTGATCATTTATAACTTTATACACAAAAACACCCCTTTAAGGTGTGCCTAACAGCAGATGTTGTTATTGAGTTTTAACTTCACAAGCTGCGGTCCAAGTGGCTTTTAAAGCAGTTCACAAGCTTCCTGTTTTCCCAATCAGTGCAGCGCCAAAGTTTCCTGTTTTTGTTTGTCCAATCACAGTGTCCTCTCGCACTAGCTGTTTGTTTTGACATGTCCAATCAAAAAGCAGCTTTTCAGTGTACATCCTGTGTTTGTTTGTCCCCTCAGAACAACACAGACAGCTCATCCAACTCCTCTCAGAAGTTGGACGGCTCTCTGCAGCCGCTCGAGTCCTCGCCCCTTCCGCAGAGACACAAGTGCGTGCCAGGACATCGTCACGACCTGCACGACTCATACCGGCTCACCGACCACTACTACTTGGACACGGTGAGACAAAAATGATGTGGATTGTGAAGCAACGCCATCAATATGTTGAGTAATGTGATACAAATAGTGTCATATCACACAGCATCATCGCGTGATTTGTGATCCTGCATATTTCCAATAACTTTGTTGTCATTTTCTGCCCCAGAGTTGTAATTTTACGTGCTAAAGTTTTATTTTGTCCTCCTGTTCAGTCATTGTCACGGATTCCCCGCCATGTCACATTTGAGGATGAAGAAGTTGTCCGCATCAACCCGCGGGAGCGCAGCTGGGAGCGAAACACGGAGCGTCACCTTGGGCGCCACTCAGACCGGCCCTGGCTCACTGGTTATGAGGACTACCGACACGCAGTCATGCGTGACAAATTCATCCACACAGACGACTCTGAATCCTACGTCCACTTTGATAAGACGGAGACACAGAAGCACGACTACACCTACCCTCTGGCACCGGCCTTGTCGCCCTCAGACTCTGACCCTGCTCTTGGACCCTTAACCAGTAAGGGCCACGGCGGCTCCTACCATCAAGGCTTTCCCTCTGTGGTCTCCGTCCAGCCTCGCTCCTCGTTCTCAATTGGCAGGAAGGGGCGGAAGGACAAAGAAATGGAACGTGCTCAGTGTGAGCACTGCGGCGAGGCCTTTTACGTCTCGGACAACCGGAGAGGCCAGTGCCAGGATGCGCCGGACCCGGTGCGGGCGTGCATCCGACGGGTCAGCTGCATGTGGTTGGCAGACACCATGCTGTACCACTGCATGTCCGACCCAGAGGGGGAGTACTCGGATCCTTGCTCCTGTGACGGGGGCGAGGGCAGCGGCGGAGGCCGTCTTGGCACGCGCTGGTTAGCTCTGCTCGGCCTGTCTGTGGTGGCGCCGTGCCTTTGCCTCTACCCACCGCTCCACGCTTGCCACCGGGCGGGGCTTGCATGCGGCTGCTGCGGTGGCCGACACAAGGCCCTGAGCTGAGAAGCCAAACTTGGAATCCTCTTAGAGGAAACTAGAAAAAACACCTAAAACCCAACGCAAGCACAGGGAAAGGGAAGGATGGGGAAACACCCACAGGAGGGGGACAAGTGGTCGCGGCTGCTCGCTCTCTTGCCTTGGTTTTTCTGAGTTTCTCTACAAATTCCAGACACTGAAATAAGCCAAATAAGAAAAAAAAACTGTTGGTGCATTTTCTGAACAGCCTGGGAAGATAAGCTCCCCCTTATGGCAGACCGTTCTCTCAGCTCTCCACGTGGCCATTTCATGCTGTTTCTAGTGGGAGAGCAGTCTTTTTCAGGGGGCCTTTTTTATAGTCAACCTATACGTCATGTATCACATATGCAGGTACTTTATATTGTTATATTTGTACAACGACTCAGAGTCAAAGAACTTGAATTGTTTCTGTTTTTGTATTTTTCCTTTCCTTTCATGTTTGTGTGGCTGTTTTCTTTCTTTTTTCTATTTTAATATCAGGCCCGCTCAGTTAAGCTCCAGATAACAATGGAATCAAACACTACACCTGTGAGTGTGTGCGTGTGTGTGTGTGTGTGTGTGCGTGCGTGCGTGTGTGTGTGAGGCCCGTTGTCTGCTCTGCAGCTGTAGTAAAGCCTGTGTATATAGTCTCCATCGTTTTCTACCATCAGCATCTTCTGTTCATGCTAACAAACGCGGTACTCATCTTAATCTTCGAATATTCCAAAGATTCGTGTTTTTTATCCTATTTATTTCCTCGCTGAATCCATCTCCCAGCGATTAGATGCTGAGTGGTGATTCAGCCACTGAATTAGGTTGTGCTAAGATAATCCAGCATCCGTCTCCCGGCTTCTTTCACACTATTTCCAAACAGTGCCTCGAACTCACCTTGACCCACCGAGTCGTGCTCCTCCAGTCTGACTTTTGACTCATTTTTCTTGGCAAACACTTGAAGCGGCGTGAGATTTTGAAGGCTCTGCTTTCCTCGCTCTTGTCGGACCTCGGCCAGCAGTTCGTCGCGTCACGTCAAAGACTGAAAACGCAATCAGACGCCATTAGAATTGGTGCTCATATGCCTTAAAGTATGAAGTTTCCTTCTAAAACTTCACCCGCCTCTCTGAAGATGTCTGCTGTGGTCAAAAGATGGAGCGTGGTTGTGGCTCTAATCAGTCAGCCCCACCATGTGATACTTAATTAAATTATTTTTGTAACTAAAAGAGAAGAGCAAGCATGTCAGCTGTATAGACTCTAGTTTGCCTGCGACGTACAATCAGAATCATCCTCCCTGAGGTGCTCACTGGTCACACGTGGAACAGCAGCGAAAATCTAAATAAAGTTGGCTTTACTGGTTAAAAATACTCCCCAAAACAAGGTGAACACAGTTAGAAAGTAGACTTTTACTTGTGCAACATCTTATGAAATTTAAATTATTTCACTTTTTGTTCTTCTGCATATTCAGTTTTTGTATTTCATTACATTTTATTTATTATAGTTCTACCTACAAGCCATTGTGAAGATTTGAAAAGAAACGTTTGACGTATTAAAGACGTTCTTTAGCAGGTTTTCTGTCAGATGTAATGATGAGTTCAAATCTGTTGGAAAAACAGATTAAATGGGATCAAACAGGCCACCTTAGAATTGTCATACCTGTTTATGCAAATATTCTATTCTGACTTTTACATTGCCATACACGTCATTATTCCTGCAGAACTAGTAATAAATTCCAGCCAGTAGGGAGCTCTGCTGCTCATTACTGCTGCAAAAATGACAGAATCTATGGAAATAACGTGATGTTGGTATAGAAGTTTAACTCAGACTAGCCTGCAGCTCGTTTGTTCACTCAGAACTCTCTGTTTCTTTAACCCGATGTTGTTCAAAGGAGCTGCCCACAGCCTGTAAGGTAATAAATGTTCATGACATTTCCATAGAAATTCACTTTTACAGACGTTTCAAGTGAATAAATGCAAATTTTGCTTGATTCCACTTGATGTAAGTTTTAAAACTCACAGAAAATTATGTTAAATATTCATTAAATCCACCTAAAAGGCAAAGAAAAGGGACTTTAAGGGGTCCTTAGTGGTCACTGATATTTCAGCAAAGCGCCACAAAAAAATGACGAACAGGATTGATCTGCTTTCACCTGGTAATTAGTAATAATAGTAATAATAGTAATAGCTTGGTAATTGCACCAACTTATTGGAGAAAGTCAAACTGTTCCTTTGCAGCCAAAACATTCTGGTGAAAACGAGAACCAACATGAGAAACAACTGTCTGAAGCCACATGTGACCGGCGTGTGCATTCATCTCAGCCCCACAGCATTACACCCCCCCCCCCCCCCCCCCCCCACACGCCAGATTTGGTCTATCATCAGAAGCTCAGAGAAGTAAAGGCAGATGCCTCTGCAGAAGAAACGCTTAAGAACCCAAACCCTTTTGAAATAGAAAACTGATGGGAATAAATACATCAAAATGTAGAAAAATTTAAATAAAATAAAGAAGTAAAATAATTTTCTATATATGTATGGATAGAATTTCACTTGTCAAACTTGAATATATGACTAATTTGCAGATGTTTGAAATGGGCTGTGACACCACCACGGGTGCTTAGGGGTTAAAACAGAAACGGATAAATTCCCGCTCCGCGCTGGGAGTTCTGGTTTACAAACTCGGAAAGATGTTGGAAAACAGGTTTTAGTGACTCTGCAGCCATCCTGTCACGCTCACCTCCACCTCTGTGGGGACAGAATCTGAAATGTGACGGGAACACAATACGCTTTTTTCTTTTAAGATGAAAGGGTGCAGGATGTTGGTGGAATTCCTGGGAGAAGATGAGAAATCCCAAAAACATTTGAAAAGGTGTAAACATTTAAACCCGATTGTTTTGCCAAGGAAATGTCCGTTACTGTAGAAAATAGAGAATGCTCAAGGATGTCCTTTTTCCTCTTTGTGTCTGTTTCACACATCCTGTCCTGCTTGTCTGTCACTCGTGTGTGTGTGTGTGTGTGTGTGTGTGTGTGTGTGTGTGTGTGTGTGTATGCGTGTGTGTGTGTGTGTCCCCTCTTAATCCCCCCTCTTTTTTCTCCTTGATCCAAAGCTACTGTCACATCCTGACACCTTTCTGTTAGGACCAGGACCATGGATGGTGCCGTGTATCAGGGACAGGGCCAATCAGATTGGACGGTGCGTGCGTGTAAATCCTCTATCTCTGTTCTGTCTCGTTCTTACAGTGATCTCACACGTCAGAGCCATTTACAAGTGCCTGAATGCATCATCTTTATCTCCTTGTGTATTTAAATTCAAAAAGAAAAAATTAGAGAAATCACTCTGTACTGAATTGGATCCATTTTTTTACACTTAGTATTTTTACCTCTGTAAAAAAACAAAAGAGCAAAAATTATATATATCAAGTGTATGTTGTACATTTTTATTTCTATTTTTTTTAATAACTGTTTCTAACATGTACGATGGATGTAGCTCTTGCTCTCGAGAAGGAAAAGGAAGTGCTTTGTAGATACTGAAGAGTGGCTTGGTCTGTGAGAAAACTAAAGTGAAATGTGTGTCTTACCTTCCGCCTCTAATAAAATGAGAGAACACAGAAACCACATGTGTGAATGGCTTGATTTGAGTCTGGCCTTGGTTCACCACCTCTGTGGGAAGAAGAAGCTGAATTAATAACTTTCTGCTAATTATTTTTGTTTTTATTCTGTAAAGTTGAACCCATATACGTTCCTAGTGCATTTTTTTGTGCAGACAAGTGTGTTTTTGTGAATAATTTTGGCTATGCTAATGCAATTTATCTATTTTTTCCAGAGGATGTGTATTTTTGGAGGAATTATTAAATATAATTTTAAAAATCCCTTATTTAATTTACTATAATGCTAAAATGATTTTATAGCATTCCTGCTCATGTGTCATTTTTTTGTGCCATTGACACCCATGTAATTATTTTTTTCTAATAAGCCTAAATATTAGCTATTTTTTTATTATATTTTATTATATTATTATTCTGTCTAGTCACACAGTGTTTAGTTTTTACCATTTTCCACTAGATTGCGTATTTTCCATCATATATAGCAAGCAATGATTAACACTTGTGACTCTCCAAGGTGTTGAAAATTCACCCCCCAAAACAAATCCTCTGGACATAACACACAAAAATTATTTAATTTTTTCATTTTCTAAGATTTCTGGTTTTGATCATAAGCCTGGCAATAAAGGGGTTAAATCTCAGAAACACAAATATTTTTTATATTTTTGAGGACTGAAGCTAAGAATGAAATGAATGTAAAAAAAATTGGGACATATGAAATATTATATAATATTTCTCTAGCGAGTTTTGTTTCAGCATTTTTTTGTGCACGAGGAGTAAAAACGTTACAAAATTAAAGGATCACATGAGGATTGAAGAAAAAGATGACTGGAACATTGATCTAAAACAAAACTTGAAAGCAAGTAAAACTCATTTCAAACCATGATGCTACCGCTGCCATGTTTGACAAATAACCTCATTTTTCATGCTGGAACATAAAACATTGTTTTTTATCAAATTACTGCAAATTTTGTTTTGTTTTCATCTGTAGTTTGAAAAACTTTGCATCAGATTCCTGAATTCTCCTCGTGTCGAACAGCAGAACGGTCACACCGTTTTCTCCTTTAATCTCTTCCATACAAACACAGTTCAGCGTTGTCCTGACTGTGGGAAGGTCTGCCAGTGACAGACAGAGGTTTTACTCTTGGACTGATCTGTCGTGTTTCTGCAGAAGTAAGTCAGGCTCAGAGCTGGAGGAGTTTTTAGACATATCAACACGTGTTTTTGATGTTTTAAATAAAACAGGATGCTAACTCAAATCTAATCCTAGTGATTAAAAACACTTCATTATAAATTCATGACCAACTTAATTAAATGCTAAACAACTAAAGTGAATTGTCGAAAAGTCAGGTCAGTTTAGCCCTAAAACTTTATTTTCTGAGGTCTCAACCAACAGCATCAATTCCTGCAGCAAAGCAAATCTGAAAACAAAAAAATGTGTTCATTGAAAGCACAAAGGTGAATAACTTGGTACACAACTGTCTTCTTTTCAAGATGTTTCCCCAGCTGCCTCCCTCCTCAGCAGGAACATGTGATAGCCATCGAGGCCATGGAACCGTTTCACTCAGGATGTCTCTGGAAAAGCATGTGGGCGATAATGATGGAGCGAGAGAGAGAGAGAGCAGGAGGGGGAGGGAGAGGAGAAACGGGGTCCCTCAGGGCTTTTGGGGGCCTGCTAAGCAGCTCAACGGCTGCAAACAGCATCACGGTCCACATGTGCAAACATTTAAGATATCTGCTTGTGTAATGAGGTCAACATGGCCCCTCTCTGGGTGCACCAGCGCTCACTTCCCTCCACGGTTTGCAGAAATGTGCAAAAGTTGCCTGAAGTCCAAAGACAGACGGGTTTTTGATTAGAGGTGTTTCTCATTAAACTGTTACTAATGCTACATTCTCATCTTCTTTATGTCGAGTAAAAAGTTTTACAAAGTGGAGCTGAATGTTGCAGAAAGGAAAGTAGCGTAACCAAACTTCAGGATACTTACTAACTTCTAAGACGCCTAAAAAAGTTATTTTCAAATTAAAACTGAAGTCAAATCTTAAACTGCAGATGATTGTTTTTATTCAACCATTTAATTCCTCAACAGGTTTTGTCTTCCTTTCAGTTTTCCTCCTAGAAATCTCATCAAGGTAAAGTCAAAGACATTTACTTCCCCAACGATAAACTAAATTACACTTTTAGCATCTTCACAGCTCAGGCCTCCGTTGGCGCTCTGTGGTGGAAACAGCAAACGGCACCTTGGAGGTAACAGTTCAGGGTTACGAGGGAAGCGTTGTGAGTCGAGGGATTAAAATGGAACAAAGTCGGAAGAGATCT
The DNA here is from genome assembly GCA_006937985.1 of Aphyosemion australe. Taxonomy (NCBI): domain Eukaryota; kingdom Metazoa; phylum Chordata; class Actinopteri; order Cyprinodontiformes; family Nothobranchiidae; genus Aphyosemion; species Aphyosemion australe. The sequence goes on along the minus strand of SSNS01000049.1, from coordinate 1,800,518 downwards.
TTATTTCAGGCACGGGAAGAGAGCCTCTTCCTCTGTTGGCGCCAGTCCTCTGCCACTGTTCCATTTCCTCTTCCTCCTCCTGGTCGACGAGCACAGATCTAGTCCTCTGGACGAGCCCTCGATTTTGCATACCCTCCTGCATGAATGCAAATAACATCCATCTTTTCTAACCTTTAGAATAAACAAAATTAACTTATTGCACATAATTGAAATATTTTTTTAAAAATCAGCAGAAATTTGAATAGCTGGGCCTAAAAATAAAGAGCTGACAACAAACCCATCCTTATAAATCACTTTTCTTTATTTAAATCGGCGTTAGGCAGTTATGCTATGAACAACACAGGAAAATAAAAACGGTGACAAAAAGAAAAAGACAATGAAACATTAGATCCAGTTAACATCAACTGCACTTGGCACTGGATAGACGTTCATGGAAAGAGGAAAAGAAAAAAAATATACACATTTATCAAAGTGCCTCCAGTGAGCGTCAAGCCAACCGCTGGGAGTCAAAGACTGGAGAACTTAAATATGGTCTCAACAACGTTTCAACTTTATTAGGACATCACTTTATTTCTTTAAGCTGCAAATCAAATCCTCAACCTGCGACTGCCTCCAGACGCTGGATCTGAGAACGCCACAGCGTCAGCTCCTACCCATCCGCTGGAGATTTACATCCAGAGAGGAGGCAGAGGCGAGGTGGTTTGATGAAGAACAAATAGTAACCTCCCCCTCATGTTATCAACCGCATCACCACCCACTAACCCCAAACGTACCGTCACACACGCCATGTCAAGCTCAGGGGCGTTTACCTTGTGTATTTGTCCCTTTATGAATCAACCATTAGTTCTTTTTTATTTTTTTAATCAAAGGAAAATAAAATATGAAGGAATTCATGTCACCAAGTGCACTCCATTCACAACAACTGCAGTGCACAGCAACATAAGGGGAAAAAACAAGTTAATGGAAAAAAATCTTAAGATACATCCAGCAAAAGAAGAAAAGCGCAAAAAATCCCTCACCCAGAAAAGTCATGGTATCATTTATAAAAAAAGACATAAAAACGTGATCCGTTCTCGCTCACCTGGAACAGATGCTGAAAGCGGCCGTGGCTGTTTCTGATAGGCTGTGATTGTGACTTTAGGAGTTTGAAACGTTCCACTAAACGTTGAAGGAAGCTAAATGTTTCGGTTGTAGCTGTAGTTTGGCTCCACCTGCCAAAATGACACACGAGCGATGCAATCTGCTCACAGGTGTTCAGCTCCACGTGTGGTTTTAACCATTTCCACCAGCAAAACAATACCTCGCTGGCAATCTGCAAGCATCAACTTATTTCTGGGGGCTTGCTAGAAAAATTGTGAGTCAATTCTTAAAAAGGAGAGGGAGAGGAGGCAGAGGGGAGAGAGGAGGAGCAGGAAGAGGAGAAGGCCTGATTCCTTCGGTTGTTTGAGAATCAAACAACGCAGAAAGGGGATAAATAGATTTAAACTCTGCAATAAGGATGAATGGAGAAATGTGTGTTTATGTTTTTTCATGTTTTGTCTGAATGTGTGTGTGCGCGCGTGTGTGTGTGTGTTCTGTCCGTCCGGAGCTTTATCTGACGGTGACTCCGAGTTTTTCCAGCACGCGGACTCCTTTCTCCTGGTACTCCTCCCGAGTCAGCCAGAAGTTGTCCTTGTCCTTCATGATGTCGGCCAGCACGGCTCCGCCCAGGAACACCATGTGCTTTCGCCTGGGAGGATCCTCGATGCGGATCTTAAATTTCTGTGAAACAGAGGGAACACGGAGGCATATAATAAGTTCATGATGCAGCCGAATGTTCCCCAATGAAGGTCTTTATGTTTCTCTAATCCGTGTGAAACCACAGACAATGAAAACACCACGTTTTAGCCCAGTATCACCAGTGTGACCCCACAGCCAGCAGAGAAAATGCCTTAAAGGCTATATGATCACCCTGTTCTTAATTAGTTATATGATTTATGTGAACAGCATCACTATTTGTTTCATCAAGTGAGCAGAAACCAGGATTAGCAAGTTTTCCAGGAAGAATAACGTTTTCTCCATGATGAGACTGGACTTCCTGGTACAGCTCGCTGCTTTTCATATGTGGTTGGCTAAAGAGAGACAGATCTATCCATAATCCTTAATATTTTATTGTCATCATCCACTGACATAAAAGGTTAAAGGTGGATGATAATGTTTTAGTTTGAGCGTTCCATGTTCATCTAAAACGATTAAGCTAATTAAAGATGGCCGCCACAGCTAATCAACATTAGCAAACTCGTCAGTTTCACTGATATTAAATTTAAATTTCACACGGCAGCAGCTGAGTGTGAGGTCTTACATGGATCTGCCCCTTTTATAAAAAATAAAAGCTCTTATTATAAACCACTCTGAATGCTTATTAATGATTATTAAATATTAGAGATCACGTATTATAACAACGTTTTACTATTTAACATCATTTAACTGACGTTGGGCTACATACATGAAAATTTTAATGTGATCATTTTTCTAAGCCAATCTTTACATAATGAACCCTGTTGGTTGTAATTCCACTGATCTGCCTCATAAAGATGGAGGTTGTTTACGTTTTAGCACCACCTGGTGGAGGTTTGGCTACACAGCGTCATACAGACGAGATTATATTAAAATCTTGGTTTTAAATTTAACGTTCTGCTTTATCCACATCTTACAGAGAGAGATCACTCTGGTTCTAACTTATTAATTTTACTGAAGCTTTACTTTCCTCACCAGGTTCAAATATGCTTGTAGGATTTGTACCCAGATCATTTAAACTTAACTGGAAATTTAAATGATACCAAATAAAAGATGGTAAATCCAGGATTTGTTGTGAGATTTTAGTTTTAAACCTGAAAACTGGCAGGTTAAACTTCTTCTAACTGGATATACATTTGTATTCAAACCACAGCAGAGCAGCTTTAGGTCTAGTTCTTCTCACCAGCCTGCTAAAGAAAAGGTGTGATGTCAAGTTTCTCACCGAAAGTTTGTCCACGTCTCCCTTGAGCACACGCTCCAGGTAGAGCTGCTTCAGTTCCCGCTCCAGCCGGGACGGCAGGCCCGGGTACATGGTGGATCCTCCGGACAACACGATGTGTTTGTAGAACTCAGGCCTGATGACGGCAGGAAGAGACGCTCATAGGTGTTTAAATGTCTCCCTGATTTAATGTCCTCATTGAAATTTAATTAATTAATAAACCTAAACAGACAGACCCCCATATGTATAATATATTTATAATCCATTTTCCCTTCAGGGTTACTGCAGGGTTAACAGCAGAGACAATGAATCACTCTGAGTAAAGCACTTATTATGGGTTTCTGTCTCATCTACTGCTCAGCAGACACACATATGTTCTTATTGGTCTCACCTGGTGTCTATGTCAGCTGCCTGGATGGTGTTGAAGAGGAGTTCGGCCACTCCGACACCCTCGACGTTGATGAGGTGGGGCTGGAACAGAGCCTCGGGGGCCTCAAACCGCTCTCCTCCCACCTTGATCACACGACCATCTGGCAGCTGGAGATGTGTGGGAGGAAGGAGATGAAAAGAGAGCGGATAAAAAAGTTTAATGTTACTGAGGAGGTAGGGTTAAACGCGCCGCGGCACTCAGGGGTGTGATCCTTGATTGGGGGGGTGAGGTTTACGTTTTAAATGAATCTTTTAAAGACGTTTCTCCTGCAGGTGGAAATTTTTCAACAGCCTACTGATAATGAACAGCAGCTTAGAGTGTGAGCTTTAAGCTGTGTGGGATGAATGTGTGCCTGTAGAAAGGCTTCATTCAGCAGAGGGCAGTGGGAGGAAGCAGAGCCCAGCCACGCCACAGAGTGGCTGCACAGGAAATGATGTAACGCACAGTTCAGGGCCCTTCGGCCACGGTCACATTGCTCCCCTTGTTTCTGCTCACTCGCCTACACTAACCATAACACACATGGTCACAGAGAGCTCCGAGACACAACATGTGCTCGGAAAGGCGTGCAGGAACACAGACTTCAGGACCCACGTTTAGATTCTGTGGTTCCCTCCGACGGGAAAAAGGGCCGTGGAAAGAAAAGCAAGTCTGATGCACGCCCATATGTCTGAGTCCCAGAGAAAACAGTTCCTCAGCTGTGCTAGCCCGTCTTCAAGCAGCCGGCAAGGTGCAAGTCCCCTCAGCTCCTTCTTAGTTTTACTGGAAACTTCAGACACTGATCCTTTCTCAAGCAGAAATATGAAACCTTTGCAAACGTGGAGAAAACTAAATATAGGTTTGAAGTAGAAATTTCCCTTAAAAACTATTTTAATCAGTTACCAACAAGCCTTCAAAACCACAATCTAGATCAGGAGTATCAGCGTTCTAGCCAGGCAAGCCATCCTATATATGCTCATTTTGCTTCTAGATTCTAGGCTATCAGCATTCTCTTTATTCCTACATGCTGGTGAAGGTTCTCAGTCATGGTAATCCAAAGGCGTTGGAATGAAGGCAACTGGACTTCTTTGGTTTCTTGAAGACGGTTCATTTCTCATTTGAGCTTTGTCAATTCTGGCTGGAATATGGGAGGGTCGAGCCTGTAGCTGTCTATTGTTGCTTAACTCATTCACTGCCAATGACGACTATAGTCGTCGTTTCCCTTTTTTTACGGGGCGGCGTCGGAGCGAGCCCCCGCACCGTGAGAACAAACATCACGTGTCTAAAGCGGATCTTCATCCGTGTATGTCGCACATCACGTGATCAGGAAGCGGAAAATCAATGGATTACGAGTTTGTTTTGGGATGCTGCTGTGAAAAAAACGATGCACCAAACTGGAAATGCTTCTGCAGCAGCGCTTGGGCACCAGATGGTGAAAGAACGGATAAGGCTAGAAATACGGCGATTCTTCCTGATGTAAGAAGTGAGTCTACTCTTTCTTTTGGTAGTTTTGGCGTTTACATGATCATAGAGCACAATGTTCTGTGACTCTTCTGATCAGAAAACGGCTGGCAGTTAATGAGTTATGGAGCAGAAACTACCTATGAATACCCCTCCTCCCTACCCCGATGAGTTGTTAGCCTTTATTCTGTGGGAGTCGTATTGAATAGATGCAGGAGGATGTGACCTAGACTGAATTTATCCCTACACTTTTCTGTGGTTTTATTCCACGTGACTGAAAACCAGAAACACAGTGTGAATTTTAGCAGCTTGTTTTTAACGTCCTTAAACAACTGATAATTGTTCGCATTTGAGTCCTAATTCAGTCATTCTTGTCATTTCTTGTGTTTCTCATCTTTTTAACTGTTGCTTCACATCGTCCACATAGCTTAGTATTAAAATTATGAAATTAAAGCTACTTTCAGATGCTAATTTAGTCAACGCATCGTCACTGCATCACATTAAAACCTCCATGAGGCTAAAATGAAAAACTAGTTTGACCCAAGTAATGAAATATTTCACAATAATGATCATAAAACAGTCTGGAGCCATCAGACTAGGCGTCAAATGTAAGAAAATACATTCCGAAGCTTTTAAAACTACAGAAAAACATGATGGCACCTCTGTTCTCCGAGTGAACGGGTTCATTACCGTGTACGACTCCACCAGCACGGTGGTCTCCAGCGCCAGCTTCTGCTCCTGCTCGATGTTGTAGCCCACATAGCACAGCTTCTCCTTCATCATGCGCACTGTCTCAAAATCTGCTGAGTGGTTGAAGGCGTAACCTCTCAACAACAACAACTGCATCCAGACACAAAGAAAAAGAAAAGGAAGGTGATTAAATATCTAACTTTATAACCACCGTCTCATGAGCTGATTGGAGACTAGATACCTTAATGAGGTAGCGGGTGATGTCCCTGCCTGCGATGTCCAGGCGTCGCGTCAGGTGGGGCAGACTGAAACCCTCATATACGGGACAGATGTGCGTCACACCATCACCAGAGTCCACCACCACACCGGTGAGAAGGCCTGAGTCATACAGGTGAACAAGTTAAATGTGAACAATGACTGGATGAACAACCAAAACCTGGGAAAAGAACATCTAACAACAACAAGCAGCTACTGATAAATACACAATTAGAAAACGATGCAAAAGTGAAAATATTTTAGCTTTTCCTGTTAGAACACGTCATCCAATAAAGGGCTGATTTACTGAGAACTTGTTCTTTTTGAAATACGATCAGTCACTTTGAGCTGCACATGCATACTGAATATGACATTTCTTCCAACCCCTACTGCCTGCATTAGCTGAAGAAAGGAAATAGACAGAAAACAAATCGGTCAGAAAAAGTCAATCTCTACTACATCACAGAGAAAATTAGCATTCATGGCCCCGCCCACCGTGGCAGAAGGCTGTGATGATTTTGCAGCCAGGAGACAGCAGAGCGTGTTTTGGCTGGTAGAAGCTAACCATGACCCCTTTTCACACCAGGGGCGTCTGCGGTACAAATGTCTCTGTTTCCAATAGAACACATTAGTCTACGGTGTGATTCACACCGGCCACAGCGTGGAACATTTCAGGAGCGTCCCAGAAGCATCTCGCCATGCTGCTAAAGACAGAACTGGGTTCCATTTTTACCTCGACACTCTTCATGGACGCTTCAAGCTCCGTGGTTAACATTCAGACTCAGATTCATGTCATTCACTTTACAGCGAGTGTCCAGGAAGGAAATTTCATTACAGCAGCTCAACGCGGCACAGACAAGCCAACAATAAAAACAAAAAAGAATTAATAGTAAAATAGTAAATAGTACTAATTATAAAATCTTAAAATCTCCAAGATAGAAAAAAAAAAACCTGCATGAAATATCTAAAGTTTAGGACCTAAACGTTCCACATGGGAGTACCAATCATGTGGAATTCAGCATCTGGAAGGAGCTGTTTAGAAACCTAGTGGTCCTGCATCGGATGCTGCAGAAACCTTGTCCCAGACATAGGGCTAGACAGGAAATCACACACAAAGCATCCGGTAAATTTCAAAATAAAAGACAATTGCAGAGTTACGATTCCCTAACTATAATGTTACGTCTTTATCGGTGACCGAACGGTTTATTTGCTTCCTGCATCTTTTGAGAAGAGCAACGACGTGTTTTTCAGCATGGACGAGGCTTTTATCCTGGCAGTGTAGAATCGCAACATTACTTATGACACGCACGTCCGTTTCAGAAAGACAACGATAAAAAGGAGAAGTCATGGACCCAAATATCAACAATTATGGGAGTGAATGGTGAGTTTAAAAAAACGTTTGTTTAAAGCATTCAACGTTAATTCTCCTGTGATTTCATGATCTCACGAGTCCAACTACATGGACCACGGCTGAGCTGCTCCACGTCTGACACTCTCCCGGTGTACATTGACTCAAGTACACCGCTCTGCTGCCGTAATGTGCCACAGACACACCTGGTGTGAATTAGGGGTTAGCATTAGCAACTCTTCAACATGGCGGAATGCATTCAGGCTAGTGTCATATGTGGAGATAAAACATCAACATGTCTGCTTTTACCCAAGGAAGAACGAATGGGGACAGCAGTTGCTGTTAGCCAATCAGAGGACAAATATTTGCATATGATGAATACGACTTCAAAAGCTGTCCTCTAACAAACTTCTACCCCCTGAAGCAGGAGCGCCAGAGCCCCCCCTCAGAGAAAACAACTCACCATGCATTCAATCATACCACACACAGCACTTCACTTGTGTTGAAAAAATGAATGAAAGACTCCTTTAATAGAATTATGTAAAAGTCCTGCTCACATGGACAACAAATGTCTCGTTTTGAAACTAGAATCCAAAAATAGGGACAGGGTAGAAGCTAAATGTTATTTTTAGTTACTAAACTTCGCATCGTCTTCTGAAAAAGAAAGGAAAGTGAGCTTGAAGAGAAGCCTTCCTACCTTGGGCGTACAGCGTCAGAACAGCCTGAATAGCAATGTAGACTCCTGCAAACTGGTAGGTCTCAAACATCACCTGTGACAGGAATACAGAAGTACATTTGTTAGGAAAGAGGGGGAAAGCAGACTCTGTACAGATGCAAACATTAACTCTGCAATGCGATGCACAACCACACACACTGGAGAAACCATAGAAGAAGAAATAACAAGCTTTAAAAACTCCTACTCTCAATTAGCTGCTTTAAGATGCCCTAAAACCCTGCTCAGTGACTCACAAAAGCACTTTCTCCTCTGTCTGGCAACCTAAAAATAGCTAAATGTATAAAAGACCACATCAGTTAGAGTACCTCAATGATTTTCTCCCGGTTTTTAGTGGGGTTCATGGGAGGTTCCGTCAGCAGGATCTTGCAGTTGCGAGAGTCGATGTTGAGCTTCTCTGGGCCAAAGGTGTAATCCCACAGGTGCTTCATGTCGTCCCAGTTCCTGACGATGCCGTTCTCCATGGGGTAGTTCACCTCCAGCATGGAGCGCAGCTCACTGGCCTCATCTCCCACCATCAAGTCCTGGAGGAAGGGTCAACACAGAGAAACATTTTTAAAAAAGAAAAAACACCAAGATCGTTTTAGTGAAACCCTTTTCAAACCAGTCACTCCAAAAGAACGAGAATTCGTCACGTCAACTTTCCTCTTTGTCAGCTTCATTTACAAAATCTTCCACCATCTGTCAGACGCCAACAGATGTCACCCTTCATTCTAAAACTCAATTACCCAGCATGCACTCCAAGGCATTATTTCCATGCATTTACACCTGGAAACACTCTCCCGTCTGCTACAGCAAACCAGTTTTTTATTCTTCCATTCAAACATCCACATGCAAGGCAGCCTGGCGAAGTCAGCAGCTGCTGGGTTAGAAGTCGGTGTTAGCCACACAGTCAAGCATCTCACGTTCCACGCAAAGACATCAAAAGCCTACTGAAGGCAGCCATTTTATGGGTTCATCCTGTGTGCTTTGGCATTAACAAAGTATCAGCCACAGGCATCGCCTCTGTATGGTCTTAATAAAAACAAAACAGATGTGCTGCTGACTCAAAGTCTCAGCTGTGAGCCACATCTCCCTTAGTACAGACACTTCTGCACTTAAAAGGTGACAGACTAGCACATTAGTGCAGGTTTTAGTCTGCACTGATCATTACTTTTGAAAATACATCTCCTGCTTCACAACGGTGAGCTAAAAAGATCTGCAATGGACACCAATCCTGTAAATTTGTAATTCTGAGCCAAGCGCTCCAGCTGATGCTGACATTTCAATCTCTTTTCTGCTGAGGGCTGCAGCAGGATTGAGGTGGGCGTTTAGCTGCCTGTCAGGGTGCACGATGAGATCAGAGGCTCTGAAAATGGAACTGCTCCAAAATCACTTTTAGCACTCCATCGATAACAGCTGGCCTATGATTCATCACAGGCATCTCTGCTAACGTTCTCCGCCCATAGAACAGAGTGCATTAACAAAAGGAGGTGAACTTCGCCTTTCTTTGTGTCCCCGTGATCAACCGCACTCTCAAACGTATCCAAAATCAGCAAACAAATCGGATCAAAAGTGAGTTTCTAAAAAAAAATCTCCAATTGGAGCATAACAATTCACAACTCTCTGCAGCAGGCATGAACAGGAGCCCCACAGCAACCCAAACTTACCATCTTCTGTGCATTCTACTTCACCGAGGGAGAACAAAACATGGGAAAAGAGCAAGGCAGGTAGAAAAAAGATGATGAATAAAGAAAAAAACTCAAATAAAACAAGAGAAAGGCAGTGGCAAGTATCGGGATTAAAATAAAAGGCATCCGCTATTGATTTAATAAAGGAAAGGAAGTTCTAGATCATTTCAACACTTAGAATAAAAATTTAGAACACATATAGCGAGCTCCTTAAGTAGAAAATAACATTTTTACACGAGTTAAAAATAAATCCTTCAGGTCTGATTTTAAATCATTTCAGGGACGTCGGAACAATCGGTTCATACCTTGATCTCAATGTTTCCCACTTTAGCTGTGGAGCGAATGATGGGTCTCCCAACCAGCGCAGGGAAGATGTGCTCTGGGAAGTTGGAGCCTGCATAGCCACACTTGACAAACTACAACAGAATAAAAACAATTAAAACAGGAAGTGATTAGAGAGACAATCAGTTCACAATTCAACACCACAGCTTCAGTAACCCGAGCAGCTGCAGGTAAAAAGTAAGCGCCAAAGCTGCATCTAAATATAGGCACTGAACTTAAATATGAAAAACAAAAGGATTGGCTCAGATGCTTTTTAATGGAAATAATAAATAAGTAAAAAGATCATTTTAATAAAAGCAGATAATCATTTTAAGCAGCAAAATAAATTCAAATTAAAGAATAAATGTTTTACAAACAACAAAAACACAAATCATAGCAGCTTTTTCTGTAGATTTACATGTTTTGTTTTTGCTTTTAGCTTCACAAATTAAAGCAAGAAATGTCACATTTGATGTGAAACAGAATGCGTCAAAGCCCTGAAAATGCGTCTGTGACATAAGTAGCTGTGGTTATGTCTCTTCTCACTTCCTCATGACTTCTCAGTTCAACCCTGACACATAGCTGGGTTTTTTTGGGCTTCACACAATGCTCATGAAAAAGTCACATCCGAAAAAAACCTTATTAGTCAGTAACATGCTGAGGCAACATCCTTCTGGGCCGCTGACAATGTTTAGATAAGGAAGTCCCTGCACTTCAAAAGAGGCAGCGTTACCTCTTGCAGAGAGTAAATCTGAAGCCTAAATAAAGATTTTATAGATTTGTGAAGAGTTTACAGCTGCATAGAAATCCTCTTGTGCATTTTCTTTTGTGGGTTGTTCAAAGTTTCAACTAGACTGCAAAAAACAGACTAAAAGGGTTTATAAATGATAGCAAATAAGAAACATTTGGTTGGAAGTTGTGGTAGAACTGGCTTCATAAACATGTCCTCAGCTGCCTGGTTTCAAGCGATTGCGAAACTCCGATTGGTCGACCTTTATGCAGGTTACTTGTCAGGCTGTTTATTTTTTTTTTTACTTATTCTCATGGTTGTAAAACATTTCTTGCAATCGAGAATCAAGTGAAAATTGAAATTTGAAAGACGTGTTCCTGATGAAAAAAACGGTTTGCCATTTGCTTCCTTATTTCTTATATTCAGTGCAAAGTTCTTAGTGCTACTTTGATCTACTAAACACTTTTTGAATAATTAAAGTTAATACTCTGATTACAACAATCAATCCCTATGATGAAGGTATATTTATGTTCTTTATCTTCATAAATTAGAACAGGTTATTTTGATGGGGTTTTATTGCAGCTGTGAAGTATTAGCAACTTCCTGGATTTGTATTTTTTTTAAATAAGGCTCACTTATACTTTAAATTATTAAAAAACATTTCATGTGACAGTTTTTATGCTTAGTCCAAAATTATGTTTTGTCCAATTGATTTACTCATGAAACCCCATCACCAAGATAATGCTGACTGTAGTTGAAGTTCTCAGACATGAGCCTTGTAAAGTTATCTTTGCAGCATTGATGAAATAAATGGGGTTTCATACACAAATATGTGTCTCTTGTTTCATTACCCGGAAGTTGCAAACCCTATTTTTAAAATGTACATTGCCACAGCTGCAGCAGCAAATACAACAGGCTTATGCCCGTGCAGAGCTACATAAACAGTAATGACTTTGTGTTTTATTTGAAAACGTTTGCTGGTCAAAGCCAGGTAACATTTTATGGCGAAGTACACTGAAGTGGTTCCTCTATTTACCTGCCACGGCCTAGATAGCGTTACACCAAGCTGCTGTCGGCAGGCATTTGCCCTAAAACCAAGCGTATTCAATAAACCAGTTGGACGGAGGAAATAATGTATCTGCAAATTCCGATCGGTTGTTAAACAAATCAGTAAAATCACTGACGCCGCTAACAGACAGCTGTTTAAATCGACATGCTAGTTAGCATGTTTTAGCTTAGTTACCGCTGATTACAAACAGCTGTTTTCACCTTCGTGGTATGGAAATATATGCACCGTTAAGAGTTTTTCACAAAGCTAAACATCCAACTCATATCTTTACATTTCTAAACATTTTGCGAGATTTTTCCGAGTCAAATCTGGATGAATGAAAATTAGCTAGCTAGGATGCTACACGCCCAGTCGAGGCTAACTGACAGCCTCCACTTCCTGTTTCAATACAATGTTCGACATTATCGGAACCGTTTGAATCAAGCCACGAGCCGAGAAAACACCGAGCCCCGAATGTGAACCTACCCCGGTTCCATTGTCACAGACCACCACTTTCCTTCCCTGGCTGTCCATTATGTCAAAGCCCAGTTGCGGCTGAACCTCCCTCAACTTTCTTCAGTGAGCCCGGAAGGAAGACAAGCCAACCCGGCCGAGAAGAGGAAGGGAAGGGTGCTCATCCGGTATGTGACGGAGCGGTTCAAACGACAGCCATTCCCTCCAAAAAGAGCTGCGTTTACCAAAATAAAATACCATGAAGTACTACAACCCCACAAGCCTTATAAAGGCACTGAGTAAAACTTTTAAGTCACCCATCACTTATTCATAGTTTTATTTCATTGAGCTTTTTGTAGGCCTTTGTTTCTTTTAACAATCATTTTTGACTAATTTAAAATCACATTTTTGCACCAAACCCTTATAAAATTAGCTTTTTAATCCTCTTTAACCCAGGAAGAAACATTTTCTTCCAACCCGTCTGACTGATAGATTATTAAGATGTTATTGTAGGAATTTAACCCTAACCCTATCTGGCAAATGATCATTATGTCACTCACTAGCCTGTTTCAAAATTATTAACTCTGCTTACGTTTTGTCTTGCAAATTTTTTTTATTTATAGTAGTTTTGTGTGCATATTGCTGTTCCTTACAACACTACAATTTATTTACCTTGAATGGATGGTGTCATTAAAAATGTAATAAATTATGAAAATAAATAAAATATGAAGAAAAAAAACCTCAAACACTAGAAAATCCTTATATAGAAATAGTCCAGCAGTTGGATAAAATTAAAAAAAAGATAAATTATACCACAAATTGAAACATTTTTGTGTGTATTGTATTATTACATCAACTTGTGACGAAAGTGCAGCTTTGAAAGAACCATAAATTTACTTTAGTGGACATTTTCCTTTTATCCAGATGCAGAAGACTACCAGCAGGTGGAGTATTTAGACCAAACTTGAAAGTTTGACACAATTTTTCAAACCTCAGAGTATTTAAATCCTCTTACAGCAAAAAGGACCCCAAACAACCAAGCAGGCTTTACTGATTTATTTCAACTTTTACATGTTTCATTGCAGTGCATAGTCTCAGTTTGAGCAGTAAACTTAAAGTATGTTTTAGAGGCACAACTTTAAAAAAATCCTCAAAGTATTTGTGAAGTAAAAGCAAACACTTTGGTAATAAGCCCCACAAATGTTTGCTTAAAATGACACAGGTAACAGTAAACAGGAAATGATAAAAAATGAAAAGCAACAGCAAATTTGATTTTCATGGCTTTTATAGATACATTTTTGGGGATTTAATTTTTAAAATAAAGTTATTTTATCAGCGTCTGAAATGGGTTTGCTTTGCTTTAATTTTTAAACACTTCCTTTCCCCTTTTGCATTAAAAAAACCTATTGAGACAACACTGCCCTCTACAGTTCAAAATTAACACTACACCACATCACTTTAAAGGCTACATTTTAATTTAGTGAGGGAATGTAGAAATAAATCTGAATATTTAATTATAAAACAGGAATCTGAAACAAAATTACAATTGGATTATCAGTTTTTATTTGCACCCATGTGTTTTTACATCTTTTAGCATCATCTTTGTGTCACCATATATGTTCCTTTTTAACCTTCGTTTACTCTGGTTCCAGACATCAACACATCTTTTGGCATCTGGATTTATCATGTAATAAAATGTTATAAACACATGCTGCAGAAAACGATAGTTGTGGCAAAGCCACTTCAGTTTTAAATCACAACTGCTTTTTGCCATAAAAATGAATCAGTAAATAAATGATTACAATTGTATTTTAGTTAGAAACAACTGCAACAATAACACATTTGCTATGACACTAATGACGACTTCCATAAAATTAAAATTTTTTCAGTTCTTTCAAAAAATGTTTTAAAGTAACTTTTTAGGTGAAGTTCAGTCAGAATCACGTTTATTCTAAAATTAAGGTGCTCAACTTAATTACATTAACTATGATTGACATGAAATTAAAAAAACAAAGCTTCCTCAGAGAAAATCATATCTTGTGCACATTTCCAGTGTTTTGTCTTTATAATGCTTGGATAAAAAACACAAAATTCTTGAAAACCCACAAAATAATTAAATGGTTTCCGAGAGCGTCAAATCTAGATGATGCTGTCAGTCTTACAGATGGTTTCAGCAGACGTTGGACATTTCCAGAACATTAAATCAGCACATCAGGCTCCAAAAAGCCTTAAAACAAATCAGCTGTCACCACATCAACATGAACGTTTCTAATATAAAACACTAATAGAAATTCTCTAAAAGGTGGCAGCAGGTCAAGATGACAAGACAAAAACTAAGAGGCAGCTCAGCGTGTTTCCTGTAACAGTTTGGTCTTTCTTTTTATTATTATCATTATTATTATTAATAATATTTGTTGCAATCTCAAATATAGACCCACGAACAACACAGCAGCTGAGTGGGCTGAAGGGAAACACATTATGAAATTACAGAAGCAGAACATGCTTTGGAGGAAGTGAGAAGCTCTTTTTTGGCTTTTTAGCAGCAGGCGTGTGACGGGTGGCTGGTAGTTTTAACTTCCAATCCTATGAGTGGGGAAGTCGGCAAGGGGACGTAGCCTCCAGAGACCTGCTCCAGTCCAGCTGGCTTGAAGGGAGCGCCTACAGAAAAAATATTTTTTAATAATCACACGATTATTTCAAATTTAACCCATCCAGATGCCCTTATGTTCAAATCAAATGACAGTACCGGTATTGAACGTGTTGATGGCTCCGACGTGCTCCTGGAGCCTGGAGAACAGACAGCTGGTAAAGAGTATTTGATGGGCTCTTGCGTTACCTGGTGGATTATTCAAAGGAGAAAATTTGAAATAATGGTTAAAAACGTGGCTTTAATTAGTAATCTAGATTGTAAATATAACTACAGCCCTGAAAAAACAACTTACTTTTACAGAAACATTAGGAAAAGACGTTTAGTCTCGTCTCCTTTTTACGTGATGGTTAGTTTGATCAGATTATAATATGTTCATCAACAAAAACTTCCAACAGAGAACTCACCAGACCAGATGCATAAGTAGTTACAGTCACCGGCTGCTTCTTTGTGCCCATAAAAATCTTTTAGAGGACAAAAGCACAGAAACAAAACGATGATGTCAGTCAGTTATCTTCATCTGGAGGATGTTTCGATGATGTCAGCGGTGTGATAATCTCACTATCAGACCCTGTCACAGTTTATTAGAACAGCTACTGTTGAAAAAAGCAGCTGAAGACAAACTCACAATGTTCCTCGTGTCCACACCAAGGCACCTGAGCAGAGATGATTTGGTATGGGAACCCCCCCACTGAAACTGGAGGCCGAGAGAACAGTAGAAATCCTGATATGGCCTCAGCATCAGCTGCTGGATCCTGACAGAAAAAAAGTTTTTTTTTAATAAGAGCATTAGTTATTTTTGGTAATGGTGATGCTACTTTACTGTCAGTCCCACATGATTATTGGTGTGAAATTTACATAAAGAAACATAAAAAGGTTTTGTTCAAATTTACAATGAAAACTTGTCAGATCCAGAATTATATCAGAAAGGCAGAACAGCACCAAAAATAAATTCAATCAAATACAGGATTACCAGTCTTACTCATTAATATTCATGACATCAATGCAACTCTTCCGCTGCCTCTGTTCACTCTTTTTTCTTAGGTAAAAAATACAACGTTGATGTTTTATCTCCACAAATAACACATGCACAAACGTGTTCAGCCATGTTGTGGAGTTGCTAATGCTAACGGTTAGCTTCTACTAGCCGAGACGTGCTCTGCTCTCTCCTGCCTGCTAAATCAACACAGCTCATTTTCTCTGTGTCATAGAAGAGACTTGCCTTTTCTGAAGATTGTTTTCAAGTCTATTTCCCTTCGGCGGATAATGCAGGGAATAAAAACTCAGAGCGATTGATTGTATTTCAGAAACAAGTATAAGTTTTTCAGTGAACAAGACTTTTTTTAAGTCAGCAGTTTGTAGTTGAAACCAAGTGGGAACCCCAGGAACCCAGACCTGAAGAAGTGCCAAAAATTGCAGTTCCACCCTCATCCACTAGGGGCTGGCACCAGAAGTGAGCAAATTATCACTGACTCCCATGTTAAAAATGCCAAATTCACAGCAGGAATAAACATGTTTACAGCCTGGTTCAAAAAACCATTTTAGGTTTAATAGGTCTAGTTTACAGTCATGACAACTCTGCAGGGGGTGAATTTTTTTTTTTTTTTGTAACTCCTCAGTTTAGGTGTAATTAGGGCTAGGCGATAAATCAAAAATGTATTGTTATCAAAATTTCTGATTTATCATTTTTCCCATGTCAATAAATTTGTTAATAAAAAAACAAAAATATGTGTGTAGGTTGGCGACGTTCATGTCCCTTTAAGAAGCTGTACCACCTGTCTAACGTGACTCAGCGTAATACACGCAACAGCCCCATCTAGTGGACAACTTTTGTTTTAGAGCATACATGTAGTTATCGTCCATTTATCGTTATCGAGGTGAACTCCTCAATATACCATGATATTGATTTTAGGCCATATCGCCCAGCCCTAGGTGTAATTAAATGCTTGAAATTATGAATTAGATTTGATTGACAGGTATCATGAGAGCTAGCGTTAGCAGCTAGCTCCAGGGAAGGCCTCAGCCTTGGTCTCACGTCAGAACTTTAGTTGTGTGTTTGTGTTTGGATGTTAATCATGGAATTATTTAGACAAAGAGGGCAAGCTGTGGTACTGATTGCAAAGTCATCCAAGAGGTCTGCTTCATTTTTATTAGGAAGTAAAATTACTCAAGTAAAATTTCTGTACTTTATTTCACTTGTTGAATGGGGGGAAATGCTGTGCATATAACATAACACTGCATGGTCAAAGATGGGCTGAAATATCACATGTTGATGGGGCTGACTGGGTAACAAAACTGGAGCTAGGTAAGCTAACTGAGGAAAATGGAGGCTTCTGGTCTGAGCCACGTGGCTGTCAGGATTCCATGCGAGGCTGTATTTGAGCTGGTCGCCTGTGGAGCTCTCTGAGGGAGACCACAGAAACACAGAGGCTATTTGAGTTGATGATGCTTCACTTTGGAGTTGCTCAACCGCATTTCTCTCACTAAAAGCACCCGAAAACATTCAGGTTAGCATGTAACTAATGTCCCGCTGATCTCTGACCATCGTGGAGGAGCGGAGCATGAGCTTACATTATATGCACAGGCGCCTGGCTCCGATCGCAGTGGTCTGAAGCTCTGCTTGTAATTTAACAGTCAATATTAGAGCTCCACAGTTGACCAGCCCGATCAAGGATCCACGAGGTCGCCGCTGCAGAAGCAAGGACTACTGAGTTTAGGTTTCTCTCCCTTATGCAACAGCGACCCTGCGATCAGAGATCTGCAAATTTGCCGCTCCAGCCCCTCGGAGTCAGCCGAGCAAGGCCAGTGCTTGGATTCTCCCGTGTCCCAACTGGGAACAATTGCTAGACACAAGCTGCTCCCATCTCCCGGGGCTCTCCCGAGACCGCAGAATCACCGCAGCTCTTTGAGTTGATGCATGTTTCATTTTAGAGTCGCTCAACTGCGTTTTCTAGCTAAAAGTGCCCGAAAATCTCCGTTAGCTTCGGGTTAGCTACCTGGCTCCAAGCACTGTGTAGCTTTTGGTTAGCTCGTTGTAGCTACATTGGTTCAGTTTATGGGTGTCAACCATTTGCTCCCACCCTCACAGCCCAAATCTCAGCTCCACCTCTTTTCCCATTTTTGGATTGTCTGGGTGTGGCAAGACGTGACACGGCCAAGATGGTGGTGGTGGGATCCACCCAGATTTGGCCTCAAATTAGTGAAATGAGAGAAAGGAATGGTCCTACGTCCAGTATACAGGTCCTTCTCAAAAAATTAGCATATTGTGATAAAGTTTATTATTTTCTGTAATGTACTGATAAACATTAGACTTTCATATATTTTAGATTCATTACACACAACTGAAGTAGTTCAAGCCGTTTATTGGTTTTAATATTGATGATTTTGGCATACAGCTCATGAAAACCCAAAATTCCTATCTCAAAAAATTAGCATATGATGAAAAGGTTCTCTAAACGAGCTATTAACCTAATCATCAGAATCAACTAATTAACTCTAAACACCTGCAAACGATTCCTGAGGCTTTTAAAAACTCCCAGCCTGGTTCATTACTCAAAACCGCAATCATGGGTAAGACTGGCGACCTGACAGCTGTCCAGAAGGCCATCATTGACACCCTCAAGCAAGAGGGTAAGACACAGAAAGAAATTTCTGAACCAATAGGCTGTTCCCAGAGTGCTGTATCAAGGCACCTCAGTGGGAAGTCTGTGGGAAGGAAAAAGTGTGGCAGAAAACGCTGCACAACGAGAAGAGGTGACCGGACCCTGAGGAAGATTGTGGAGAAGGACCGATTCCAGACCTTGGGGGACCTGCGGAAGCAGTGGACTGAGTCCGGAGTGAAAACATCCAGAGCCACCGTGTACAGGCGTGTTCAGGAAATGGGCTACAGGTGCCGCATTACCCAGGTCAAGCAACTTTTGAACCAGAAACAGCGGCAGAAGCGCCTGACCTGGGCTACAGTGAAGCAGCACTGGCCTGTTGCTCAGTGGTCCAAAGGACTTTTTTCGGATGAAAGCAAATTTTGCATGTCATTCGGAAATCAAGGTGCCAGAGTCTGGAGGAAGACTGGGCAGAGGGAAATGCCAAAATGCCTGAAGTCCAGTGTCAAGTACCCACAGTCAGTGATGGTCTGGGGTGCCATGTCAGCTGCTGGTGTTGGTCCACTGTGTTTTATCAAGGGCAGGGTCAATGCAGCTAGCTAGCAGGAGATTTTGGAGCACTTCATGCTTCCATCTGCTGAAAAGCTTTATGGAGATGAAGATTTCATTTTTCAGCTCGACCTGGCACCTGCTCACAGTGCCAAAACCACTGGTAGATGGTTTACTGACCATGGTATTACTGTGCTCAATTGGCCTGCCAACTCTCCTGACCTGAACCCCATAGAGAATCTGTGGGATATTGTGAAGAGAAAGTTGAGAGACGCAAGACCCAACACTCTGGATGAGCTTAAGGCCGCTATCGAAGCATCCTGGGCCTCCATAACACCTCAGCAGTGCCACAGGCTGATTGTCTCCATGCCACGCCGCATTGAAGCAGTCATTTCTGCAAAAGGATTCCCGACCAAGTATTGAGTGCATAACTGAACATAATTATTTGAACATTGACCTTTTTTGTATTAAAAACACTTTTCTTTTATTGGTCGTTGGAATATGCTAATTTTTTGAGATAGGAATTTTGGGTTTTCATGAGCTGTATGCCACAATCATCAATAATAAACCAATAAACGGCTTGAACTACTTCAGTTGTGTGTAATGAATCTAAAATATATTAAAGTCTAATGTTTATCAGTACATTACAGAAAATAATGAACTTTATCACAATATGCAAATTTTTTGAGAAGGACCTGTATATGTCTATGGTTGAAACCTATGTTGCAATGGCATCCTTTGCAAATAAGCTGGTGCTGTCTCATCACACAAATCTAATAGTTTGTAAATAACATGCGTTCTGAGAACTAGACTTAAGAAACTGTTTTGATGTAGCAGCAAATAAAGGCCAGAAAACAAGAAACAGGGAGGAACCTTTCTGATCTCCACAGAGCATTTGTTTGTTAACGTAAGATTTTACCAAAAATGTGCAGTTTTGGGCCTTTTTTCCTAAATGTTGTAACTTTAGAAAATATATTTATTTCCATCAGCTCTGATAGTTTTTATTTTGTTAACAGAAACCATTAAAAGTCAGTCAATCATTATTCTGGTTGAAGCCATAGTCATTTTTACCTCAGAGCATGGCTTAGTTCTGGTTTCTCCTCCTCACGCTCAGAGAGGTGCTGGGGTGTCAGTAAAGCACCAAGGTTGAGCAGCTCCTCCTCACCGTCCACAGCTGGGACCAGTACCTCTGGGAAACTGGACTGGAGCAGCTGCTGGACATGGCCGGACAGTGAAGCCTGCTCAGAAGTGAGAAACTTTAATTAATGAAAGTAAAAGTGAATTTTGCTTTTGCCGTGTTATTCTGACAGATGGTAACAGCAGCAGCGGTGGAGTTTTTTACTGAAATGCTTCCGAACCTGACAGCTCTTCCTCCTCGATTCATTTTTGGGAAAACTCTCCGGCTCCTCGACATTGTTCCTTCCATTATAACAGCTGCTGACTGGCTCTCTGAACTGTGTCCAGGTTTTTCCCTTCATTGGAACGCTTTGGTCCTTGAAGTCCTCCCACAGCTCCTCCTCATCCTTCTGCGTGGGAGCTGAGCAGAAGTCTGCAAAGCTGTCACTGAGAGGAAGGTTCCCCAGGCTCTGTACTCCTGTATCAGCTGTCTGAGCAGCTCTGTGCGCTCCGTGATGCTCAACATTCCTGTTTGGGAATTTGTCCAGTGTTTTTTTACCAGAATGCAAATGGGTGGAGGTAGCAGAAGTTTCCTGAGTCATGTAGTGGTTGCAGTGATGGAGGTTACACTCAGACAAGCTGACATTAGTCATCTGACTGTAAACAAAAGAGTCAGGATGTCTGCTATCCTCCAGATCTTCTCCCTCGTCATCAGTAGGGTCATCTCCGGAGTCAAGAGAGGAGACATTTGGTTCCAGGTCTGCAGAGATGCCCTCAAAGGAAAAGTCATCGCCGCAGGAGGACACAAGTTCATCAGAAAGCTGATCCTCAGTGAATGTCTGAGGGACTTTCTCTGGAATTCTATGAAGCGAATCACAGCTACACCTCCTTTCCTGAATGTTCCCAGGGATCCGCTGCTCCTCTCCAGCTTTTACAAAGCTGAACGCTGCTGCGGCTTCCTGAGGCTGGTGGTGGTCCTGAGGTGGTTGCACACGTGCTGCATTTCTTTTCTCACAGTGTTTCATGTTGATGCAAACACCCTCCCCTGCCTCACATGCATGCTGGGATCTAGGTTCAGAGTCTGTGACAAACTCTTGTCCTGGACCATGTGCGTGTTCACCAGCGCTGTTATGAGCGCCGTCCCACTGCTCGGTGAAGCCGCAGCACCAGGGGTGTCCCGACTGCTCTGTGAACACAGTGAAATCAGCAAACCCTGTTTCCTCCTCAGGGAAGTTCACCACAGAGGCACTAAAGGCCACAGACTTCAGGTCCACCTGAGCATGTCCATTTGAGAAGTGCAAAGAAGTGAGTTGGGTTTGTTCTGCCGGGGGGCTGAAGCTGGAGTTTGGCTGATGGGTCGCTGGCTTTGCAGGACATGTCTGTCTTAGGAAAGACGGCGGCTCTGTAGCATCAGCAAGGTCAAGAGGAGAGCACACCATCCCCAGAGAAAAGTCCCCAAACTCGTCCTCCTTTGACCCCACACCCCCGACACCACTGTCGTCCCGTGGAGGAGGGGGGCAGGAGACCATGATGTCCGACTCCATAGGTTCATTTAGCAGGACTCAGAGACTTCATGTGTCTAGTGGAGAAGCAGGAGACGAAAAAAAACAGAATAATCATAAACAGCTTCTTAAGTTGTTTCTAAATTACTGATTACACCAAAAAATATGAAACCTCGTCCAGAAAAAACAAGACTTGAATATATAATAATGGATAATGTATTATTATGAAGGTTTTAAAAATCTTCAGAAAAATATATAAAATATTATACAGTCCTATTTTCAAAGAAAAGTCTTTTAGAAAGGCCATATGTGACCTAGCCATTACAATAAAGGCTTTTTAACTTTTTCCATTTGAGAGTGCCTTGGAGATTCTTTTTGTATCTTCCACTTAATCTTCCCATCCAAAAGCACCTCAAACAAACTTATGTTGAGTCCAGGAAGCGCTCCTTGTTTGAAGTTTTTTGTAAAATGTAACACTGTTTAAACCTTAAAAACTAGATCATGTTGTGGTTGCAGCCTTAGTGCAGAGTTAGCGTGTTCTCTCCATGCATGCATGCATGCATTTTCTCCCACAGATTAAAATAATGCATGTTAGATTAACAGGAGACTAAATAGGTGTGAATGTTTTTTGTCTCTGTGTGTTCCTTGTGATGGACAGGAGACCTGTCCAGGGTGTCGCCACCTCTCACCTATTGACCGCTGGTGATAGGTACCAGCTCCCTACTGAGGATGAAGCGGTTCAGATGGATGGACATCAACAATCTTTAACAGGTGACACATCAGAACTGCAGGCAGTTCAGTTTATCAGCCAAACATTTCATATTGTTTTGTAATTCATGCAGAACTGGATCAGGTATGCTGGATGGTTTAGTCAACAATGTGACGTTGCTACAGTTTAAAAGCCTGAAACTTCTGATAAAGCCAGTTAGAATTGAGACAACCTTACAAAATGAGGCGAGAATCACAAAACGACACAGAAACCGGCCCCTGCTCAATGAGTGTTTAGACCAAACACAAGGTTGTGACAGCAGCTTTATGCAAAGGCAATTTAAAAAAACAAATACTCCAACACTAACTGCCTAAAGCATGCAAATAATTTGAATTTGGCACGACACACAAACCTGGGCCTCTTAATGGTGTTCATGAGTAATCACCACAAAATATTTTTACTGCCTTCAAGTCACAAACACTCAAAAATGTCTTTTAACTTTGTCTTGTACTGATCTTTCTTCAGGGTTTATGGATTATTTATGTAAACTAAATACTCATGTTAGTCTTTAAAAAGTGGTTTTCTTCTTCTTTCTTTCACAGAATGGTCTATATCTTTGTAAACAAGCTTTAAAAACACCACATCGTGTTAAAAACAACGACATTCTGCCTTTCTTCTGCTGTGTTTACATTATACACAAACTTCCAGTTATTGTAAACATCACTAAAACAGAGACTTCCTGAAATCCGGCGCTGGTTGTTGTTGTTCACACGCTCTGCTCACTGGTAGCTGAGGAAGTTGGACACAAATGTTTCAAATAGAACAGTCCAAGTACTCTGTTTATATTAGTTTTTCCAGCTGTTTGGGTTCGTTGGTAGAAAAGTGGTCAAACCTGCGCCCCAGTCTGTCAGAAACTGATCCCGGAAGATTATCCTAAGCTTTTCACAATGCAGAACCAACTTCCCTAGAGCAGCCAGTCCAGGAAACAGGATTAACGACTCTATTAATCCTCATGTTAACTCCGACACACGTCTGAAAAATGTAAAGCTACACTGTAGCTTTTGTAGTCGGTAAAGGAAATAAAACTATCATGTTCCTACCTTTTTCTGCCATTTTCAACCTGAGCAGAAGAATAAACAGATGACTGCGAAGTCTTAACGTGGAAACTAACGCTTTAAACTAGAAAGATAAGTCATTATCAGCACAAAGCAAGTTGACGGAAAATAAATCCCGATGAAAACACAAACGGAAAGCGGATCCCGTTAGCTCATTATTCTGTAACCAGCAGATTAGCTAGCTTAACGACGGCCAGCTCCACTTTACCGCTCGGTTTTAGAAACAAACACAAAATGACAAGTTATTTAAATGTAACCGACTTCATGGTACTATCAAAAACTTTTAATTTCCTGGAAATATTTTTACCTAGTCTGTTAAATTTCTCAGCGCTGTTCCCCATCATAACATCATTCTTCACAGGTTGGGACGGATGAAAAGAGAAGATGTCTCACTCCACTATGGATTCCATCTGTCACCTTGTATAAAGATCAATATATGAGCTTAAAACAAACTGTGCTGGTGTTGTTTACTTTAACCAAATTGTCGCAATGTAAAGAAAAAATTAAGACCATAGAATTAACCTACCCTAACGTTTAGAACATTGAAATAAAATTGTTATTTCCCCCCATTTTAATTGCTCTAATAATGCCAAAGAGCCATCGCTTTCTAAATACACGATCTTTGTTAACTACTTGCACCGTGGAAGTAGACAGGCGCCTCCTAGTGGGGAAATCGAGCATTGCTGTTTATTTCTTGTTTTAAACACAAAATCAAATCTTTATTGTAAGATGAGATAGAAAAAATAAATATAACAAGGCACACCTTTAATAACAATAAATACACTTGGTCCTGTCTGATTTCCCTTACAGATATTATCATAATCTATAAATAATTTTCTTCTCAAAGTTGATGTAAGGCATATTGAAGTTCACATTTCTCATTAATTTATTAAAAACAGTCCTTTAAAGCAACACCCATTTATTCAACGATTTTTATTTTGGAGTAACTGCTGAATTTTTGTCATAGTATTTTTTATTATTGTTAAACTGAGCTTTAGTACATTTTGGGGTATTTTCTGATAAAATCATCACATGAATAAAATGTTGAGAATAAATGTACTTTTCTGTATTTGGGTTTAGATGTTAGATGTTTCTCTTAACTTTTTTATATTTCAAAGTACTAAATCCTAACTTATTTTTTTTATTGGGACACTGCGAACAGCCTCATGAGGATGATCGTGGGTAAATATTAGTTCCCTTTTGTTTTCATATTTAAATGCAGATCAGAGGCTTTAGAACCATTCTTTTCAGCTGAAATATCTAGGGTATGTGTGATATTAGCCATCAAACAAACACGAATTAAAATCAAATGAAAGAGGAAGATAAAGGACACAACAGAAGCTTCCTAAAAAAGGTAGCAAAAGCAAAAAAGATTGAACTCTTAAAATCAGGACACACACACACCTATTGTCATATAAATGGTTTATATTAAATTCATGGGCCACCCATTAGTTTACAAAGTGCTACAGAACTGATGGTGTAATACTACAAGTTATACACTGATTTAAATGATTAAAAAACATTAGTTGTACTTTGTCAGCTCCAAATGGAAATATCAACAATAATACCAACAGTTGAACAATCTCAGTCTGATCAGGCAGGCTATTTGCTGCCATTTAACTGATGGGCTTTATGGATATTTATGTGCATGTTTAGCTCTGAAATGCTTCTAAATGTTTTGCCACACTTCACACACCGAAATGGTTTCTCGGTAGTGCCTGCTGTGACTTTAGATTGAAACAAACATCGTTTTAAGTGTTTGGAGTGTGAAACCATCTTCCCACAAGTTTTACAATGGTACGGCTTTTCACCTGTGTGCTGCCTCAGGTGAACTGTGAGAGATGAATTTTGCGTAAATGATCTCCCACAGAAAGGGCAGATGTATGGCTTTTCACCTGTGTGGACTCTTAAATGCATAGTCAGGTGGTACTTACGATTAAACTCCTTGTGGCATTCATTACACTGAAAAGCTTTATGTCCTGGGTGAGATGTATTTATGTGTTCAATTAAATGAGACTCCCTTAAAAATGCTAAGTCACAAATATAACAGCAGACAGTTTGAAGCCGAGAGGAAACAGCACGGTGAGGATTTTGACCAGATGAGGATGAGCCTGATCCAGGATTTCCAATCCTCATGACATCAATATGATCCTCATTCAGTGTTACAGTTATGGAGTTGTCCCATTGTAACAGCTGGGAGTCTGTTTGAGCTGTTGTTTCTGACTCAGGATGTGTAAATGTTGCATCGTTTGAGAAATTAGTGTTCAGGTTTGGGAAGACGCAGACATTCGGAGGCTCTTCTTTCATTTGCTGGTCAAGGTGAGTCTGGCTTTGGTTCTTTAAGACTGTGTGCAAAAAGGAACCACGACTTGGGTCATAATGGGATAAACCAGAGCCAATCCACTCTCCATCATCGTCACTGATGGTCACAGTGATGGAGCTATTGCTGGGTAACAGCTGGGAGTCTGTTTGAGTAACAGTTTCTGAGTCCTGACGTGTGAATTTGACATCCTCTGAAGAATCACTGTCCAGGTCTGGGATGATGCAGACATCCAGCTGCTCCTCTTTAACCTGCTGAGTCTCCTTTTTCTCCTCTTCTGGAGGCTGACTGTGGTCTAAAAACAGACAAAACACATTACAACACCATAAAAATACAGTAAATATTAAATAAACATATAATTATTGGTGTTTTTTTTACTGTTATTAAGGGTGTTATTAGTTTAAAAACTGAAGTGCTTGTTGAGAGTCAACAGGAAAAGTAAGACTTTGTTGTGAAGCGTTCATGGAGGGTTTTACGCTACGAACCTTCTTTGAATAAAAACACGCGAGGTTGTAAAACAGTCAGCTGCTCGATCTGTTGTCTCAGCTGGATGATTTCACTCCTGGACCGGACGACTTCCTCCTGATAATCCGCGACTGTCTTCTCCACAAGCCCGAAGATTTCCTCAGCAGCAGCCGCTAGCCGCTCGCTGACTAGCCGCCTGAGCTGCTCCATCACCGACATGACGGCACGATTATTTCTGTTAAATTATGCAATAACAATTAAACAAATGAACAAAAACAACAATAATTGTGTTTTTACACGTACTTAGTTGATGTAGGTTATCACATAGATATATGTACATATCTATGGGTTGTCAGTCGAAAACATCGAGTTCGCTTCCGGTTCTTCCTATTTTGTGTTCGCGTAGCTTTTGTGCGCTGCTGCAGCGCCCCCTGCTGTCCAGGATGACCGTCTGTGATGAAACCTTTGGTTCAAAAACGCATTCTTTGCTGTGTTTTTTCTTCTTTTTCTTAATTATTACTTATACAAATACAAAGGATACATATGTACACAAATAAATGTTATGGATTGGGCGTTTGATAATATATTCAGTTGCATCTGTACGTTTCTAAACAGGAAATGCAAAGCTATCCCTCCTGCTTTATTTTATCTGGATCTGTATTTACTAAGCTTTCAAATCCAACAGGTACATTTTTGATGAAACATGTGAAAACACACCTCTAATAAAAGCATTCAGACATTTTGTAAACAGTCAAGAAAAACTAAAAGTCAGCTACATCATAAGATATCTACTAAATAACGTAAACCATTAAAATGGCCAGTACAATGTGTTTTAAGATTATCAATACATATTATTCAGTTGCTTGGAATTTTAAAGGAGCAATTTGGAATTGAAGTTGAACATTTTGTATTTTGGAAAATATTCTGTTTCCAAAGAACAGAGAATACCATTATTTTACTGGGTGAATACCATCATCATACATGTAAGTAGATAAATCAATCAACTCGACCTGCAGGATTCAGAAATGTTATTGCTTAACAGCTTTTGAGGAAAAATGCACACATGCAAACATTATTGTTCTATAAGTAAATGCTGTACTTGTTCTGCTTAAATGCAAGTGATCCCATTGTTATATTTTATAATGACAATTTCAATTTTAAAAATGAATTAAATTAATAAGAAACAACAGTAAAGAGTTCTTATTCTTTATTTTCCTAATTTAACAAGATTTACATAACAATAAGCAGTGGGAAGAATTAAATATGATCTGTTTAGACCTTGTAAACAAACAACTGTTAAATACTGATTTTAAGGGGTAAAAATCATTCACACCATTTTAAATAGAATATAATATTTGGGAATAACAAACACCAGGAATAACTTCTTGTGCCTGATCAGATAAAAGCCTTGCACGTGACTGTATGGCTTTAATGGATCTGGAGTTTTTGGCACAAAGTGATCAGCTCATAGATCTCTGCCCACTGAGGTCCATCTGACCTGAAGACCGTCTGGAGCATGTCTTTAGGTGATAGGAATGTGCAACCATTTTCCCACATGAATTGCAGAAATAAGGTTTTTCACCCGTGTGTTTCCTCATGTGAACTCTGAGGTTGGAAGTCTGGGTGAAGAATTTCCCACAGAAATGACACCGATGTGGCTTTTCACCTGTGTGAACTCTTAGATGCAAAGTCAGGCTGTCCTTACGGGTGAACTCCTTGTGACATTCTGAGCATTTGAATGCTTTCTGCCCTGTGTGAGATTCTTCCACGTGTCTGATCAGATCACAGTCTCTCATGAATGTTAAACCGCAAATACGACAAGTCTTACTGTCCACGGGTTGTTCGTGCTGCAAAAAGGAACCACGACTTAGGCCATAATGGGATAAACCAGAGCCAAAATTCCCAATCCACTCTCCATCATCGTCATTGATGGTCACAGTGATGGAGCTATTGCTGGGTAACAGCTGGGAGTCTGTTTGAGTAACAGTTTCTGAGTCCTGACGTGTGAATTTGACATCCTCTGAAGAATCACTGTCCAGGTCTGGGATGATGCAGACATCCAGCTGCTCCTCTTTAACCTGCTGAGTCTCCTTTTTCTCCTCTTCTGGAGGCTGACTGTGGTCTAAAAACAGACAAAACACATTACAACACCATAAAAATACAGTAAATATTAAATAAACATATAATTATTGGTGTTTTTTTACTGTTATTAAGGGTGTTATTAGTTTAAAAACTGAAGTGCTTGTTGAGAGTCAACAGGAAAAGTAAGACTTATGTTGTGAAGCGTTCATGGAGGGTTTTACGCTACGAACCTTCTTTGAATAAAAACACGCGAGGTTGTAAAACAGTCAGCTGCTCGATCTGTTGTCTCAGCTGGATGATTTCACTCCTGGACCGGACGACTTCCTCCTGATAATCCGCGACTGTCTTCTCCACAAGCCCGAAGATTTCCTCAGCAGCAGCCGCTAGCCGCTCGCTGACTAGCCGCCTGAGCTGCTCCATCACCGACATGACGGCACGCCAGCGGAAACGGCAAAAACACCCTTAAAACGGAACAAATGTGTATCCTCAAAACAGAAACGTGACCTATTCTGAGCAAACCACAATAATTAAATCAATGTTAAGTCTTTTGTTGCTGCTCTCTTCTCAAACTGAATAACTGGCTGTTTTTAGCGCCCCCTGCTGCACAGGAGGAGTCTGTCCCTTCCTCACAGAAAATGCATAGTTTTTATTTTTGTTTTTTGTTTAATTTTCGCAACTTTAAAGTGTTTTAACTGAAACAATAAAACAACTAGGAAACGTTGTCTTAATTACCGTAGTTTGATACTTTTTAAACCTTACATTAACTTATTTTGTAAACAAAATTTTAAGTTACAAAAACATCTAATCCAGTCAAAATTACTAATCGAAAGGGATGTTTTTGGCCATTTTAGGGGTGTTTATGGTAAAAGTGAAGTTTTTTCATTTATGGAAAAAAAACATGTATGTTCTTTAGAACCTGAAAATAACCTCAAGTTGTCAAAATATTAGAACTACATACATAAAGTGAAGCTACATTTTGCTGCAGATTTAACTTCATGCAAATACCTACAGTAATGTACTGCAGTGTAAATCTTTAAAACATTTTATTTTCATGCACCACTGTTAAACTGTGCTCTTTAGAGACGGGGCATGTTTTAAGTCAACATATTTCCTCTAAATTGAGACAGGAAACATTTTTATTTGTAACTTTTACACAGAAACACATCAAATTGCTTCAAAGAGCAAGTTGCAGGTTAGGGCCACCCTTAGAGAAACCTATTAGGAACTCGTTCTAAATAAAAATGTACACATACATAAATTATTTAGGCTTTTGGTGTCATTTTTGTGAGAAAAAAATGCCTGACTCAGCATCCAGGGTTTGAGGCATGCTGCCTGAATCTGTATGTGGTGCAGAGTCTACATGCACCACAGGCAGGAGCATGACCTCTCCAGGCCTGCAGACATGAGGATGTTTCAGGCAGAAATAGTTAAGTGTTTTTTTTAAGTTGATTTAATTTCTGATTTTATTAATATTTTTAAAAAATACATTTATTGTATATTTATTACAAAGATCATAATGGAAGGCATTGGTACTGTGGGCACACGATGAACTTATTGTCAGCACTGAAAAAAGGAAAATCAGCATATTTTGCACAACTACAGTTTGGTCATGTAATTCAAGATTAAAATAAGACATACTTGATGTCAGGGTACAATTCCTGCAGTGCTGGATTTGAAAGTTCCTCATCCTCAGATGAGTCGCAATTCATTTCATCCTCTGGTATCCATGATATGTCAGCTTCATCCATGACAACAGAGGATGAGTCATCATCACTGGGCACTGGAGTTAATGCTGGTTTCTCAAACTGTGCCTGAGTTCCCACACTGACCATCTTGGGCTGTACCTGGACAGCTAGGATAAAGAGGTCCACCTTTATATGATGTTATAACATCATCAATAATAATAACATGGAATTACAGCTACAAATTCTACACAGCAGCTCTGCCACTAAATGTGTTAATTCAGTTAAACATTAAAAATGCATGTCAGATAATGTTGGAGTAATGTCAGCCTACATTAAACCCTTTTCTAATTATTTTCCCTACAAGTTATAAAAAATATTGTTTGGCATCTACAATAAATTGCAGATTGTGGATGGAGGAGTAGCAGTGGACTCAGAGTCATCTCAGCTCCACTATAGTGGCATGGCCTCCTAGTTCCTTGGAAGCTGCAGAACACAAAGAAGTGCAATACATTAAAACCAACTAGTCTGCTTTAGTACAGCTGTAATTAGTATACAGCATTAGGTGAAAATATTTTATATGAGACAACCAGACAAAAACATTAGCAAGCTAACACATGGCTGTAGCTATCTTACTGTAATTTGGAAATTATATGGAAAAAATTCCTACTTTCAGTTTGACCAAATAATTTATATTCCATTTAAACAAGAGATCCATCCATCACAGGTTTTTTTAGAGGTGTGAGTGTGTGTGTGTGTGTGTGTGTGTGTGTGTGTGTGTGTGTGTGTGTGTGTGTGTGTGTGTGTGTGTGTGTGTGTGTGTGTGTGTGTGTGTGTGTTCTTTAATCAGAAGAAAACCAACTGGAACACATTTAT
The DNA here is from genome assembly GCA_006937985.1 of Aphyosemion australe. NCBI lineage: Eukaryota > Metazoa > Chordata > Actinopteri > Cyprinodontiformes > Nothobranchiidae > Aphyosemion > Aphyosemion australe. Next base: position 1,769,746 of record SSNS01000049.1, on the reverse strand, counting down.
GTGACTTTACTACAGCATTAACAGCATTCATAGACAGGAATTTACCATTAAAAACATAAAATATAAGCAAGACAGCATTTCTGCTGCTGCATCTTATTATGGAGCTATTTATAGTAAGGTAGATAACAATTGATTTACAAATTAAGCTGGTTAGTTCCCTGTGAAAAATGCCAAACTGTCATGGTGTTTATTATGAAATAATTTACATAAAATGGTTCTACTAAGTATCTAAACTTTATAAATGAATACAAAAACAAAGACTAGGATTTTCTCAGCTTCATTCAGATTAGGAAGCTAAAATTGCAACTTCTAAAGAACCAAAGTGTAGTTCCAGTTTGTCACCACTGGAGGGCGTCAATACCCCTCCTCATTCATTCAGAATAATAACTTTTATACAGTAAATGAGATAATGCACCTGCAGCTGAGTTGGGAATCATTTGCACTAATGAAGCCCACACACACAGGCAGATGAAGATCATCCATCAGAAATCAGCACTAGAGACTCTGACAACTCTCACTGACAAGATGTGACTAGAAGTTTCCCTAAAGTGATCTGCTCCAACATTCCCGCCTTCTTCTTCGGTGAAATTTATTCTCTGTTTGGAGAATTTCTTTTACATCTGTTAATTCAGAAATATGAAGTAAAACCTGTAGGTCTGGAATAAAGATTACAGGGACAACATGAAGTGATCCAGAGCTGCTGCAGGAACCCTCGACCCACATGGAGACACCAGCAGGAGGCAGAATCACTGATGGGGAGGCTCCCCTTCAAACACACACACTCATTGACACTGACATTGATGTTTTAAGGGAGGCAGCCACAGACATCATAGATCAATGTCTATGGAGGCAGCGGCCCCCTGAACAACGAACAACAAACTGGTGCGTTACCACCACCATCTGGCTTGGAATGAAGACATTTTTTTTTCTTTCATCAAAATCTTTATTGAATTCAAAAGAAGATAAAAAGTCTTTATTGTCATAATGCAAAAGCATAATAAAATGTTGTAGTTCTCAGCTTGTAGGCACAAATTTCTACAGAAGATAAAACTAAAGTAAAAATTGCACACAATGGGACAAAAACTGAGATTATGAACCTGACACGCACACACTGCCCAGCCAAAAAAAGTCACCACCTGGATTTAACTAAGCAAACAGGTAGGAGTCTCCTATTGGATAATTACTGCATGGGCCATGATCTTTCAGCTGGCAACCAGTTATTTAACCCCAACTGGTGCAATGAGCTGCTTCTCATTTCTTCAACAACCATGTGGAAAGACACATCTGGTGGTGGTGGAACAGATGTTAGTCTGTGTGAGAAGGGTCAGATCATTGGCATGCATCAAGCAGAGAAAACATCTAAGGAGTTGCAGAAACGACTAAAACTGGGTTCAGAACTGTCCAACGCATTATTAAAAACTGGTGTGATGAGTCCAGATGGACCCTGTTCCAGAGTGATGGGTGCATCAGGGTAAGAAGAGAGGCAGATGAAGTGATGCACCCATCATGCCTAGTGCCTACTGTACAAGCCTGTGGGGGCGGGG
>SSNS01000049.1:1655811-1764236 GCA_006937985.1 Aphyosemion australe | reverse complement strand
ATATGTCTTATTGCATTGAAATCTGGGGAAGTACATATAAAACATACACTGATCCAGTTTTGATTTTACAAAAAAAGAGCAATGACAGTCATTAGTCAAAGTAGTTACAGAGCTCCAACCAGGCCATTATTTGCCGAGTTACAAAAATTCAAATTTAGATGATTATAAAACCAACATTCATGACCAAAGTGTTGGAGCGATGTGTTTCTGTGTGTGGAGTCGGTTTATGGAACAATCTGGAGTCAGAGATGAAAGAAGCTAAATCAATTACAACGTTTAATAAGACTTAAAACAATATGATAAAATATAAGCATTAATCTTGTTTGGTTTTTTTATTTGTCATTTGTTTCTTCCTGTTTTAAACTGCCATGAATAGATGATGTTACAAGAACAGTAAATAAAGTATCTGTTAGTAAATCATTAGCGTGATGGTCCGCAGCTGTCTTTCAGTTACATTTATTAGTTAAACACATTTTATTTATTACAGATGTAACTACTGGTGTGAGTGGGGCAGATTATGTATAAGATTTTCTTTGAATCTGCTCCTTTTCATTCAGGTATTTATAAGTTATATTTATTTTGTTACTATTTGTTTTACAAAAATAATGAAATAAATGGTATAAAATAAAAATATATTATCAAAAATAAATAACTTACTATTTCTTATCACAAATAAGATTTGCAGTCACTGTTTTACTTAAATTACAGTTTGATCAGGAGAATTGGAGAAAGCTGCAGACATTTATGTTCTCACATGCAGCAACTTGATGCAAATTATGACTCTCGTGGACATAAGAGCATACATATTCTACAACACATGTTAGAAGTACATCTACACCTACCGATCACAATCGTAGCAGAAACAGCTGGGCAGTAGGTTTGTTCACACCATGAATGAGTTGAAGATGATGCATTTTGTAACTAACAACAAAAAAGGGAAGATATTAGCGGGGAAATTATAGAAATGACTAAGCTGATCCCAATGCGTATGTCACCGCTTATTTTTTCCATAAATAAAGTCCGTAACGATAGCTGTTTACGTAGCATTAGCATAACGTGCTATTACTGCTAACAAAGAAATGTGCAAATAAAGTCATGCACAAGGATAAAACAAAGCTATGATCCCGTTCAATCTTTAAAACCAAAATAAAATAATCAAACAATGCCTTTATGATGCTAGGATGTTGTAATATAAAGCAAGAATTACCTGTCCAAAAGAAAGATAGCAACCATCCCATCTGTTTTCAGGCCGTGTGTCTCCCATAGTTGTCGCCATCTTGGAAACGCTGAGTCAATATTCACCCCGGTTTGTCCTCTTTCTGTGTCCAAACGTTTTTTGTTTTCTGCTAGCTCAAATGGCGTTTTTCTTTTTGAGACTCTGGTAGTTTTTCCAACAATAGAAGTAGTACGAGCCGGCTGTTTTCCCTTCTCTGCCATAACTGAGCGCGGTAGCTGACTTCCGGCCCAGCGTGTCACTTCCGGTGTGTTCTGCTGAAAAATGCTCCCGTGCGCGTTAATGGAGGACACGGGGAAGTGCGGAAATGCTGAGGTTCGGCGAGATAGACAAGTTAGTGGTCCAATCGTTGGTTTCGGTACGAAAGCAATGATTGGCTGAGGTTTTTAGACAAATGCGAGAGAACCACTTTATTAATTTTTTTCGTTTTTTTTTTAATCTCCACAATATTTTTATAGCTATACTACATTAGAACGTTGTTAAGAGGCATGAAAAAAAACGTTAAAAGCTAACTTTGTTTTCCTAATTCAGTAATGCATCTTTAACCCCATTGAGAATCTTTGGGATGTGCTGGAGAAGGCTTTGTGCAGCGGTCAGACTCTACCATCATCAATGCAAGATCTTGGTGAAACATTAATGCAACACTGGATGGAAATAAATCTGGTGACGTTGCAGAAGCTCATTGAAACAATGCTACAGTAAATGTGTGCAGTAATCATAGCTAGAGGCGGTCCAATGAAATATTAGCGTGTGTCCTTTACCAGGCAGTGTATATGGACCACTTATTGGAAATATTACACATTGGTTCAGTTTGGATTTATTAGTAATGGATGCAATATTTACTGTTTGCAACAAGAGAAAAACTCAAAATGTGTTCTTAGTTTTAATTTATATGATGTGTTGGAGCTATTTTGGTGTTCTGCTTATCTTAGGCTTAAGTTCATCTTGATTTATTTTCTGTTTTGCTAGAGTTAATTATTTTGTTTAGTATTTGTTTATTATTTGCTCTTTGTTACTTTGTTAAGTTAGGTTACTTATATTAGGTTATTTATATATTGTTTGTTGCCCAGGTGGTAATAATTAGCGGTATAAATAGGTTAAGGGGGGTGGAGTAGACAGTCATGGCTGTGAGAGCATATGGTTTTTTACCACGCATACAAATGCTCACACAATATAGATAAGTGGGTTTTAACACAGCGATAGAGAAGCAGCAAAAGGTATGCACTTGCTTCCTGTGTGAATAAACCACCACCAAACGCATTTTTGGAATGGACATTGTTTTATTTTGGAGCATTCACAAGTGGGTAAAGCCTAATCCTCGACGCAGCCACGGCAGCCATTTGAAGGTTTGGATCACTGGTTTGGTTTTTGGACAAATGGCTGTCAAAATGGAAAAAATCCGCACACTTCTATCTGCAGTTAGAGTTTTTTAATCAAGCTTTTGGTCAGAAGACCTTCATCAGGAGTTGTTCATGTTCACACCAACAGACAATCAGATCTTAAAGCTTAATTAATGCACAACACCTGTGAGCTGGTGTCACCAGGCATCATGGGGAATGAAGTCCCAGAGTCAAATAACTCATAACTTTAAAAGGCAATTCCTCCTTAAATGTTCATATATAACTTATAGATCCAAACATTGCAAACATCAGGCTACAAAACCATCATAAACAAGGTATAACATTTTTTTATATAAAAATATTTTCATAAAAAGACAGACATCTCAAAATCTTCATTTAGACCCAATGGTTGAAGTGCATTAAGAGTGTAGATCCAATAAAGTTCCCATTGACAGAGTTTTTTGTCTATGTCCCCACCTCTATGGAATGTGATTTGTTCAATTCCCTGAAATCTCAGTGAGGACACGGGATGTGTACAGTCAGTGAAGTGACAAGCAACTGGATATTTTGGATCCTTTCAATGGCCTGGTTGTTTTACCCACATAGATTTTATCACACGGACATTTTAACAGATATACAACATTTTTTGTGTTGCAAGTAATAATGCCTTTAATGGGTCGAGGATGTCTAAACTCAGATGTTTTCCAGGTGTTGTGGCACTGCGCACAGTGTCCACAGGGATAATTTCCTTGCTGCATAGGGGCTAAAAGAGACTGTTTTTGTAAAGGCTGAATGTTAGCCCTCACCACTTTATCACGTATATTTGGTCCTCTTTTGTAAACAAAAAGAGGTGGATATTGGAAGTGTCTCTTAAGCGCTGGGTCACCAGATAACATGTGCCAGTGTTTTAAAATGGTTTCTTTGACTATATAGGCCTGAGGAGTAAATGTAGTCACACAGGTCACAGAATGTAGTTTTTCTTTTTCTGTATTCTTTCTCAGGAGGGCAGATCTAGGTTTAGATAATGCAGCTGTATAGGCTTCCTCTATACACTGAGTGGGATAGCCTTTTTGTATATTGAGGTAATAAGACGACCATTATTAATTTCCACCCCCATATCTAGAAACGATACACACACTGGATCACATTCAACAGAGAATCTCAAATCAGGGTTACATCCATTCAGAAATGAGACAAAGGCCATTACTTCATTTTGATTTCCTTGAAATAAACAAAAAATATCATCTAAATATCTAAACCATTTAAAGGTTTTGCATGGAATGGATTCCTCTCAGGATTAGAGATAAATCTGTGTTCGAAGTAGCCTATATACAAATTAGCATAATCTGGAGCAAAGGTAGAGCCCATAGATGTTCCCTTAAGTTGTAAGTAAAAATCCCCTATAAAAGAGAAGAAATTTAACTTCAAAACCATAGAGGCCAATTCTATAACAAACTCACTTGGAGGTAGGTCTGTTCGGTCTTGTAAATAGAATCCTAGAGAATGGACAAATGGCTGTAACATGATGTTTGCAAGGATTAAGAAGTCAGAGGTTTAAAATCATGGCGAGTCAGAAATTCAGACATCAACTGGTCTCTGCTGGGAGTCCAACAGCTCTGGAGCTCAGAGAAGAGCTCTGGTGGTGTCATCTTCACTTGCTGAACACCACTTCCTTCTGCTGCACCTCCTTCTCAGGTTGACTCGTTTATTTAAATCAGGTGTGTTGGAGCACGGGAGCAGCTGAAATGTGCAGGATTGGAGCCCTGGAGGACTCCTGCTTCAGATGTTAGTAAAACAGAGAGGGAGAACCCTGCTACCTGCTGGACAGATGACACCACAGCTGCTTGTTCAAGTCATGGTTTGCATAAATGCAAGTATGAGCCATGTGGTGTATTGTGTGTGTGCAGTATAATGTGAGAAGCTGCACGCACACACACACACACACACACACACCAGATCTATAAGTTCATCCATTTTGAAACATAATGACCTTCATAATAAACAAATCAGTCTGGTTTATTTCCCACAAGGAAGAAATCATGTTATTTTTTACAGAATTGATTACAATAAAATGATCTTTTGCTTTATTATAAAAAGTCTATTTAAGTAATGGGTTTAAGCTGGCTTAGACAAATTAAAATCATTAAAAAAAAAAAAAAACTTATTTGCACTAACATCCATATGAGACCTTTAATTTTGATCTAATTTACTTTAAATTCTTAAACCAGGAATGGCTGCTTATGAGGAATTAAAGAGCGAGTAGTGAGTGCAGTTAAGACGAGAAGTTTATTTGTCTGCAAAGATGTTTTTACAAAAGCATGAGGAGAAAATCATTTGGAATCAGCACAGCTGTTGACCACTCAGTCTTCTGTCAAACGCTGAATACTTGATAGAAAAAAATGAAGTTCATCACACATTACTCCAGGAACGTGTCATCAGGACGTGGATGTGGGCGTGTCGGCGTTTTATTGTGACAGAGCTGACATGGAGGTGGATTGGATCAGAGCGCGGGACCTTATTTTGAGCCCTCTCTTTGAATCAGTGCCTGAAAAAAACTACAGTTTATGTTTAAAGACCTCAGAGCATCAATATAAAACATTCAACTTCTCATTATGCCTTCATATGAACAGCATAGGTAGCAATACAGTAGGCAAGTCTTCACCACACACAACCCTGCTGGTTATAAATAAAAAATACCTGTACAGCCACATAATACACACAGATCACCCTACTTCTACTCAGAGTCAGGACACGTCTATAACCATGGAGCCAGTCACAACAACCCTTTACTGGTCAAAGGGAACACTTGTTGTGGATTTAATTCAGCTTTTTCTTTGACAAAAGAGCTCAAATAAAAAGAAAAGAATAAAACAAAAGTAGCATGCTTGACTGAAACAGACACGGGTAAAACACTGGATCATGTTAGCTAGCTTACATGCACAACAATATGCTTTTGGCTTAGAACTCCGCTTGTTATCCAACGTAAATAATAATAATATCTACATCCAGAGTAACTGGGTCAAATAAAACTATTCATTTACATCAAATCTGCTCAAACAAAGAGAAATAAAAGAGAAGCTGGGGTTTTATCATCAGGTTACAATCAGGAAGATAGTGACATTCAGTTCTTCGGCTTTATTCTCTAAGGGTTGCAACAGCTAGGGTGATAAATTAGGATTATATATTTTTTAGATGAATTGGGATCATTAGGAGATAAAGAACTGGGACTTTGCTCATAAAGTGCAACAGAACAAAAATAGAAACTTTTACAAACCCTGAAATCTTATTCTGTAATTAACTCTGCAGAAGATCTAATAAAAAAACACACAACAGTCCATCAAATACTGCAAAGAACCACTTCCAGTTAAAAGTAAAAACACCAAAAAGCCAGTTAGAGCCTTTTAGTTCTTGGATCGTTTTATCTCCCTCCCCCATAATTCCTGCAGCTGTTAACCACATGACAGCTGATGAATTTAACACGTATCTCATGGCTACACCACAAAAAACCCACTGCTGAGTCACGGTTTTGTTAACAAGAAACGCAGCATCCATGAAGAAACACAAAAAAACTGCATCCAGCAACACGACCGTCAACACGATTACACACGATGCATCTCACAGGATGTCAGCGTTCAGACTGGCTTCTCTGTGCACCCGCATTCCAAAAAGTTCACGTTTCCTGTTTGTGTCCGAAATAAACGAGCGTCTGCCGGCAGAGAACGACTCAGGAAGCAGGCCGTCATGGAGGAGCGACGTTCAAGGAGCTTTAAATACTTTGTGATGAGTTTGGCTTACAGATAATTCTATGATTAAGACGTTTTTTTGAGTGATGGAACAAATAAGAAGTCAGTGCAGCAGAGTTGCACACACGTTTCATTGTTGCACACCCAAATTCAAACCAACAATGATGGAAAAAACCTCCCCAGGCTTGTTATGATCAGAGTTTACAGTGAAAACTTGCACACACAAAAAGAATCTTTGAGGAAAATGTGTTCACGTTTCCATGATTACACTTAAAATTAAACGTATAAATCACAGCCACTGAACTGGAAGTTTTAGAGCTGCTTCATGGGATCTTCCTGGAAATCTTTGGGACCAGATTTCCATGATTACAAAGATCCACGTGTGCACGATTATAAAAGAAAAGTCAATAACTACGTTAATAATTTACACACACGTCTGAGTTATTAGAATCAACTAAACACCAAAGGGGCTTCTCACAACCTGGCAACCCTAAAGCTGCTCTCCCTCCATAAATATAAATAAATTATTAGTTTATACACCTTCTGCAATAAAGTACAACCTGAATTTTACCTGTAACTGATACTGGAAGAGCAGTAAACGTAGCACCTTTAGGAAGTAATACTTGAACCTTTTTACTACAAGTGTTAGTGGATTTTCTAAACAGAACAAAAGATCTCAATATTTGCAGGACTTCTGGAGACATTAAAGACATTACTGAAGGTCTGCATCATCGTAAACTTGCATGGAATGTTTCAGGAAACAAAATGAAAACTTATTAGACAGCACCAGCTGGACAAATGACTTTAAAGGACCCTGCATCACCACATCTAACAAAAACATGAATCCTTTACATTCACATGACCAACAAAGACCCGATCCTGTTAACGACTGTTCAGCTGCAGGAGGGCAGCTGCACTCACCCAGATGGAAGTAAACCAAGAACAAATACTGTGCACGGTACGGGACGCATCCCCTCTAAATATAATCCTCGTTTCGGGGTATTTGGGTCGGTGAGGCTGCAGCGTGTTACTATGACAACGGGAATAAACCCAAAGGAGAGAGAAGAGCGCCAGAGGAGTTGGAGATGCATCAGCACAGAGAAATAAAAAAACTGTATGAACACTGAAATTGACAGTGATTTAAGGATAAATGCAACAGAAAATGACTCGTCCAGCTGCTTTGTGTGAAATCTAACCAAAAGAAGTTCACGTTTTGCACCAAAAAGGCTGTCTGTAGAATTTTTATGTGTATTAATGAACTCTGGGATTTCTGACCTAAAACAGCTGGGAGAAGAAAAAAAACACCAAACCAGAGCGGCGAACATGTTCATCCTCATCTGATCCCAATTAAAGAAAATAAAGAGGAAAAAACTCATTTTCCTTTCGTCTTGCTGCTGCAGGACAGATTACAGATGATGATGTAACAGCTGCAGGTGTGTGTGGTCATCTGTGATTAAGTCTGTTTCACACACACGCCAAAAACTGCGAAGTTAACCCAGCTTGGTGATTTGTAGATCTCCTTGTATCCGTACGGTGTCGATAGATGACAAAGACTTTACTTTGTGATAAAAGTCAAAGAGCTGGTGTCCGTCCACGAATATCCGGAACCGCTGGTGCTCACAGTGGATCTCAATCTGCAGGCAGGGAAGGAGAAACGGGCAGAGGCAAAGAAAAACAAAGGGACATTTTATTTATGACATACCTCACACTTCTAAAAGACAAGAGGACCTATTGTTAAATTGTTTTATGCAAACGTTCTGCAGTGTGATTACTATCTCTCCTGGTTTCAATAAAGCAGATGCTATCCTATCTGTGCAGTGACATCATCACCATGCCTCTAACCAAACTACAATAACACGCGCCGCCAACTGGTTCAGTCAAAGCAGATTTGTAGTTTTCCAAACTGTGGAAATAAAAGCTTGGTAAATCCATCCTTCAGCTGAATTTTCACCAAATATGGCAGCAAAAACGCTCCACTGAGCTTAACAGGTCGCCAAAATCATTTAGTTTTTGAAAGTTGCATGGTGTGTGCATCAGACTCTTCTGCAGAGAATATGACACAGCACACAGCTGTGCATGATTTGGACCAAAAATAAAAAGTGTGAACCTCCAAGTCTCTTTTGTTCCTAAGCTAATAGCAGAAAACAGCTGTTTAACTGTAAAACCACAGCAGATCATGGGTCTGTCTACATGTCTCTTGTTCAATTCAAACAATCTGGACAGCAGCTTTAAAAGGGCCATTTTGGCCTTTTTAAAGTGTGCTTCTATTATTAATAACCTTACATATTGTAAATAGCCTCAGTCTGGAAAACTATGGGAGTCTTTGTGTTGCTGCCGTCTAAAAACTGCTCAAATCTCCAAAACTTTCACAGCAATAAACTTTTAAACAGCTGTCAGGGTTGTTCACTAAGTGTTTACATGCAATTTTGCTGGATATACAAATATAAACATCACCAGCAGCAGTGAAATGTTGGAAGTCCAGCAGGAATTTCTCAGTTCTTCTGCTAAAACGACCAACTGAGAACGACTGAAGACGTTTTAAGATGACATCGGGGTTGTTTTATATTAGAAACCCATGAAACTCCAATATTACAGTGAAATATCACAATAATAGTAACCATTACAATAGGCCCATGTATTAGGGTCATTTTTTGTTGCTCGTGATGATTTGAGTCTAGCAGAGGACATCAAAGCCAATGCTAAACTGGTTAGCTAAAATAATTTAATCATATTCATTAGGGGTGTAACAATATCCAAATCTCACGATACGATATTTATTGTGATATTGTGGGGAGGCTCACGATAATAAGACTCACAACATAAAATACTCTGACTGGAATCCTCCGTGCTGCGTTCACCGCTGTAGCCTCCACGCTCCATGTTTGTTTATCTTTGCTGTGTGGGCTGCACGCACTCCCATTGAAACTGAGACTGAAAAGTGTTATTTTACCTCAAGACGTGCTGTATGATATCGTGAGGAGACCACGACGATATTGTGGTCATTTTACGACAACGATATTGCGATATTGCCAATATTGTTACAGCCCTAGTATTCATGGTTCTTATTTACCAGCATATGGTTGTTCTACAAGCAGCTCTTTGCTAGAGTGATGCATTTTTGATATATTATGCACCTCTAGATGGCAGCAATGCAATTTGGTCTTGGCTACACTCATCAGTCCTGAATTAGTAAACCCTTTATTTTTACCAGAAGCCATTGAGCCATCTATAGTTATGATGATATAACGCATTTATCTATTTTACACAGAAACACTTTAAAATAGCTGAAACTTCCCCGACCCTCCAAGCTCCTGAATGAGCTGACCTGCTTCACCACATTTTTACCACAAAGATGTTTTAATCAGAGGAGCCACATGCAGGAATCACCTCTAAAATAAGCACAGATGTCCTGAACTCCTTTGCTTGTATGGAAATGTTAAAGCATCACAAATATGTCTATTTTTAGCAGAACGTCCCGTTTGTTGCTCATGGCCAGATTTGGAATTATTAGAGCAGAATATCACGTTAAAGAGCAAACACGTCTTGGCCATTACTCATGATGCAAATGTACAGCTGTTCAACCCCTCCAGCCCCTCGGTGGACCTCCTCCATCCCACAAACAGCTGATGCTTGTTGTAAACAGACCGCTGCACACATTCAGGCTGCGTTTACTTTAGAGAAACATGAAAAAGCAAAGGCCACGTTTCCTGTTTGCAAGAATATTTGACAGCATAGAAAGTTATATGGGATCACTCTAATGAAAGGCTCAGTATCAGTTTGACAGACTTTCACTGTGCTTTTGGCTTCAGTGTATTTAATAAAATGTTAACCAAACTGAATATTTGCCAAATGGGAGGCAATAATGAAAGTTTGATTTTACACCCAAAAACTGACCCGGATGGTCACATTCAGGCCAAAGTAAGGAGATGCACCATTACCCTAAAAGGCTGATCAGGGATGAAGGGGAAGTAGGCGGTGGATGCCTCCTCCTCCGTCCACTTCCCAGAGACCCGTGCGATGCGTAGGAACTGGCGGTCGCTGAAGCGAGCTGTGAGCTTTAGCGCCACGTCGTACTGCAGGTCTTCCTTGGCCGAGCCTCGTTCGCAGGTCAAGCTGACGTCAAACCTGAAGCAAGAGGAGAACAGCTGGGAAGCAGGCAGGATCCTAAACAGGAGCCTGATAGCTAATCTGGGATGAGTCAAATGAATAATTCTGCTGTTGCTGTGTAAGAGCAAACCAAGTGTTTGTTAATTATGCATTAGCCCTGCTGTAGCTGGGGGTTATCCTCCCTCCCCTGCAGCAGATCCAGAGCAGCTCCTTCAGCTGGGACCTTCTCATAAACTTTGGTCTGATTACTCTGCCAGCAGCAGCCACTGAACAAGATGAGGTCATGGGGAGGTTTCTTCCAAGTTCAGCACAAGTTTCCATCTAGGGTAAGGGCACACCCAAACAACACAGCATCTCTTTCCCCCTCTCTCTTTTTCATCCATGCATGCAGGGAACGCCCTGCATACTTAAAGATTCACCCCTCTTTCTCTGCGTGATGGAGTGGTTGTGCGGGTTGGACAATCATAACAAAAGGAAAAAGCTCCTGGGTCTGCACAGAGATTTAAATCAGAGTTCTGCACACAGGCAGAGATAAAGCTGAGCTAAGGTGTGCCGCATTCTCTCACCTGTCTGGCTCCAGGTCGACGATACCCATCACTATGATCCTCTTTCCTGGGCGCATTCCGCCGCGGATGCGCCCGCTGAAAGGCACAATCTGCGCAAACAAATGCAGGTTATGACGCGCTGCTCACAAAGAGCATCAATTAAAGCTGATCTGGGGTATTTCCTACCAGGACACGCGATAAGTCCTCCTTGTCTGGTGAGATGAGACCCGGGTTTCCCAGCGAGTCGTTCAGGTGCTCATCATCCATGTTCAGCGCCTGTTTGAAAACACACGAGCGGGATGGTTATGTTTGAATATAAACAACCCTGGAGTGGGGTCAAACAGCCATCACGAGGCTGCTGCGGGCCTAGAATCAGCAAACGCGTTTCGGTGGCCTCGCAACAATCCTGAGGTGCAGCAGCAGACCTGTGATCGTGCGCTTTGAGAAATAACCCTCCATCTTAAACAATCAGAGCCCCATCTGAGGCGAGCGGCCTCACGCACACCACCGATGCGTTTCCCTACAACCATATTGGATTTCCCGTTTCCTCTCCGGTCCCAGATGAAAGGGGAGTGCGCTCGGAACGCGCAGCGCGCCGCGCTCCTCCACAACTACACGCATAATCGCGATAACGGTGCGCAAAAACACAAACCCGCAAACAAGAAGCTGCAAACTGGGAAAAACACAAACAAATCCCCGGCGTGGTAGTAAAATACTCACTATTCCGTCATTTTCTGCTGCCTGCACCGCCATCTTGAGCAGAATACCATAGGATGGATTGTTAAAGGAGCAGAGGCAGCCGTGCGTCGTGGCACTGATCCTCCAGTTCCTGGGTCTGCTCGCTCGGGCACCTAACAGGACATCCCTCCGTTTCAGGCTGACTAAATGGGTGGATATCTGCTGACGTATGCTTTATAATAATAATCAGAGTCTGAAGCTTATCCCCGTCTGGTGGAGAAGGCTAATCAGAGAGATCTCCCCCAACCCCTCAGCCAATCAGACAATGCAACCTTTAGGCTTTAAAAATATTTTTGTAGGTTAGACCAACAGTCCTGATGATGATAGTTTAGAGCTGCTGCATGTTTACTCGGTAAAGGTGTGACGTAGAGCACGCAAATAAAAAAAATCTTCTTGATTAAGCAGGACTGAAGGGCTCAGAGGCAGCAGGACGCTGGAATTAAGAAATGGACCAATTTGTGCTCCTCATATATGAGCCTGGAACTTCTAAAGCTGCTCTGTGGTGGTCAGCTGCTCATTTTAATTTCCTCCTCTTGGACTTTTAACACACTCTGCCCCCCTGTGGACATTTGACTACATTACAGTATGGGGGACCGCTTTAAATGTAACACTTTTGAAAGATTCACCTATTTTTGTAACATTTATCTCATTGTGACCATAGAAAATGCAAGAAATAATTTCAAAGTCACCTTTTCACCACATTTATTTATAATAAAACTAAATGTTTGAACTAGGGGTGGGACTCGATTAAAAAAATGAATCTAATTAATTAGAGGCTTTGTAATTAATTAATCTTGATTAATCGCATTTTAATCGTTCAAGACAATTTGCCCTGAAAGAAATGCTTTAAAATTAAAAATAATGAGACAGAGAATCAAATAATAGTCATTGACTATATTATTGTAATTTGTAATCTTTTAATTTCTAAAAAAAAATGCTTTTAAATTGTATTTAAATTCAAAACAGGAGAAAATATATATATATGTATATCACTGGCAAAAATAGGACAGACATTTTTGGTATTGCCGAGAATCTGGCAATACTTTTTTAAGTACATCTTGATAATGGTATTGTCTTGAAATAATAATAATAATAATAATAATAATAATAATAATAATAATAATAATAATAATAATGGGTTGATAGAAGGTGTGTGCAGTTTTTAGCATCATTAGACACAGAAATGAAGGCAAAAACACGTGAAGAGGGATTTCTGATCACTCATTTGATTGTAGTTTTAGTTGTGTTGGAGCACATAAAAAAGGTTTACATGGTCTTGTAGCCAAGGCTCTGAGCTTTCTTTAGAGGTGCAGCTTGACTAGATTGATATTTAGGGCATGGATTTTGCTGCTAAACTTCAACATCCCCCAATTGGGGGACCCTCAGGCTTAAAGGGTTAAATGCATTAATTTTTTTAACTTGTTATTTTTTTCTAATTAATTAATCATAATTAACTTGTTAAATTCCCACCCCTGTCAGGATGTGCTCCTTCTCCCTCAGATGTGGGCCCAATCCCAATACTCGCACTTCCACAATTGCGCCCTTCAATTGCGCGTTCCCGGCCAGGGGTGCGAGTGCGTAGGGTGTCCCGATTCTCAAGTGCGGACGTTGACCACGCCCCTTTTGCACCCTTAATCCCACAATTCATTGCTGCGTGGGAATTTTGAGAAGAAGGTGGAGCAATAGGGTCAAGTGACTTTTCTGTAAACATGCATTTTCAACTGAAAGAAGTTAATTTAAAATGATTAATGATATTTATTCATGCTCTGAATGTTTTAGACGAAGATATAAATGTGGACAGCAATTAATTAAAATTTAATCAAATGATTGTTTGTTTGTGTGTTTGAAAGCCGTTAATAAAGATTTTTTAAAAAGCACAAACAGCGACCAGCATCCCAGCATGCGTCACGATCGATGACGCAATGCTCACTGTCCCAATTCGGCAATTATTTGCACACTTGTGTATACGCACTCGAAGCCTTACGGCTACTTCACACTGAAAGCATCAGCGGCGCGGAACGGCAGCAGAACGGTTTACTCGCGACAATCGCGGCACTCCAGTGCACACCGGGAGAGTCAGCAGCGAAGCAAATTCACCGCCGTGCTCCTCGCTCGACTCGCGAGATCAAAAGATCCCTCGAGACTTCAAAGGTCACGGTTTGTTTATGCCGTCTGCCATTAAACCAAAAAGAAGGAAATGACGTTTGAGATCGCTGTTTGATGTCATAAACACACCGCTGCACTTTTCGAACGATGCGGCAAGTAAATAAGCTGTGAGGTCACACGTATAGACGTAATCTACATAGATATGAAATCGCGTTGCTGTAACAGACTTTTATTTTGAAAATTACCAGGTATTTTACACTGAAACTGAGTGTGATTTCCTGTCCAGCCCTATGTTAACTGCGGAAATTGACGCTTCCCAGAAGCGGCACGCGGCAAAAATAGAACTCGGCGCGGCGTGCCGCTTCTGGGACGCGTCTGGAAATTGCCGCGTCGCGGCTGGTTTGTGACACCCCCATAGACTATAATGGATTCTATTTGAAGCGGTGACGTTCCACTGCCGTTCCGCGCCGCTGATGTGAAGTAGCCTTTACTGCCCACTTCCTCTAAGCGCACTTCACAGAAGGGTGTAGGGCGCAGTGCGAGTATTGGGATTGGGCCGTGTTGTCCTGTCTCCCCTTGTTAAGTGTTTATTGGACTCACCTACCCCTGATTCCTGATTACCCTCATGTATTTAAACCCTCTGTTTGTCCTGGTCTGTGTCAGATCCTCGTCTTGTCTACCTGTTGTATCACTACCTACCATTATTCATATTAAACAGTTCTTTTGCCTGCCAGTCTGCCTCCTGTTCACCTGCATTTTGGGTCCTACAATAACCTCCACCACATGACAACCCCTAGTTTAAACATATGTTCATGACATACAACAAAATTTATTCTGAATATGTAGATTCATCAAATATACATTTGATTCCTAATTTTAAGATTCTTCTCCATATGTTGATTTTATTCTAAATATTAAAGTGTTCCTTTATAAAATTAGATTTGATGCTAAATAAGTAAGTTTAACTTTACATAGAGTTAATTCTAAATATTTAGGTATAACTTTAGCTACGTATTTAGGTTTGATTTTAAATCTTTAACTTTATATAGTTTGGTTTTAAATATTCTAGTTTAATATAGATCTTGAGATAAAAAGAACGAAAAGTAAAAAGATTATACTTGAGATATGATTATAAATACTTGAGTTTAACTTTATAGATTTAAATTTCATTCTAAATATTTAGGTTTTTTTCTATATATTTAGATTTGAATCTAAATATGTAATATTATTTGAAGGAGGGATGTCTGATATTATCAGTCTATGATTAATATTAGCTGATAATGGCTAATATCGGCATCGGTTTTTACTCTTTTAATGACAATTTTACATACCATACACATATTATACATCAAACTCTTCAGCTACATCTCTCTTTCAAAATGTCAAAATATGACAGATCTGAGGTTTCATTTTTAAGACATTTTAGGTTTATTTAGTACGGAAGCGTATTGCATTCACCTGAAAAATATAAAAAGCTCTGTTTTTCCGAATTAATGAAATAAGGTTTACAAAAAGAGCTGTTTTCGTAAAAATTATCTCATTAATTCGGAAAAACAGAAGTCATTTTATTTTTATTTTGAAAACGTTATCTCATTAATTCGGAAAAACAGCTTTTTATTTTTTAAGTGAATGCAATACGCTTCCGTAATTTAGCACAACTTTTGAGGAAGTAGAAATCTGCTGTGTGGTGAACTGTCCTCATAGCATGTAGCTACATGTAGTTAGACAGCTAGCACACGGCTAAAACAAAACAGGAATTTTCACCCAAGGCTTGCTTTTCTTAACTGAAGATCTTTATTATGTTTATGAGCCATTTTATTCTCTAATTTCTGCCTAAACGTAAACAACGGGACCAGAGAAAAATATGTCAAAGATGGGTCTGAGGTGAGAGCACTTACTCTGTCGTGTTTCTGTACAGATGATATACAGCAGGGGTGCCCAATCCTGGTCCTGGAGACGTACTATCCAGTATGTCTTAGTTTTAACTCTGCTTAAACACACCTGATTTCAATCAGCAGGTGATTAACAGGCTTCTGCAGAGTTTGATGAGCTGCTGCACAGGTGATTCAACCACTGAATCAAGCATGTTGGAGCAGAGAAACCACTAAAATGTGCTGGATAGTAGCTCTCCAGGACCAGGATTGGGCACCCCTGATATACAGCATGAAGTATAAGTATTTGAGTATTATAGTTCTGCACACTATTGGCGCATTCACATGTGGGCCTGCCCGATCCTGCCCAGGTAAATTTTTTTGTGTTTACATCTGGATAGCCTGTTTTTTTTCCATGTTCAACCGGCCGTTTTTTCAGCTCTCTTACCCCGGGTCTACTTCGGACTGAACTGACCCAACACACCCAGTGCTGACTGGCCGGCTCAATATCACGCCTACCATTAGAGGGAGCCTCCAATTGGTGGGTTGAGTCAGCAGCGGGGGCTTCCCACATGCGTGATTCATTATCATTCTGGATACTGAGGAGTTAACATCGCCTCTGACTGAAGCCGTCTCTCTCTCTCTCTCTCTCTCTCTTTCTCACTGAGACATGCTGTGAGGAGCACACACACAGTCTCAGAGAGACAGCGCTGCTGAGGCTTGAGCTGCGCTGCGCGAGGACAGACACAGCAGAGCAGTATTCAATTTCAGTGTCAGTCTCCAAAAGCAACACTGCTCACGGCCGCCTTTGTTTACTAACTTAAGGGAGACACCACGGACTTCTCAGCGCGTCTTTTGCCCCGCCCACATGCTCGGAGATTTCTGTGTTCCTGAGAAGTGTGTGTAAACAAAACCTACCGGACCAACACCACCCAGCCCGGACTGGACTAGCCCAGATGTGAAAGTGGCATATCTTAGCTGTTCCTAGAACTGCACTTTTCTGGACTGAGATGTCTGATGTTTTCCTGCTTTAGCCACTCCTCCAGTTTGGGGGTCACTGCCCCGAGTGCCCTGATGACCACGGGCACCACTAATGTCTTCACTCTCCAGGTTTTCTCAAGTTCTTCTTTGAG
Organism: Aphyosemion australe; assembly: GCA_006937985.1. Lineage (NCBI taxonomy): Eukaryota > Metazoa > Chordata > Actinopteri > Cyprinodontiformes > Nothobranchiidae > Aphyosemion > Aphyosemion australe. Next base: position 1,747,419 of record SSNS01000049.1, on the reverse strand, counting down.
GCCCCGGTACTTCTCTAGTTTCTTGTGTTCCTTTTTCCTGATGTTACCATCACTTGGTATTGGTACATCAACCACAACGGCTGTCCTCTGTTGTTTGTCCACCATCACAATGTCCGGTTGGTTTGCCATCAACATTTTGTCAGTCTGGGTCTGAAAGTCCCACAGGATCTTGACTCGCACGTTCTCTACCCACCGTTCTGTGTTGCCCACACTACAGGCTGATCCAACTTTGATCTAATGTCCTTAAAACAAGTCAGAATGAGTCTCAGTAGTGGGTGTGGCCTCCACGTGTCTGTATGACCTCCCTGGGCATGCTCCTGATGAGGTGGTGGATGGTCTCCTGAGGGATCTCCTCCCAGACCTGAACTAAAGCATCCACCAACTCCTGGACAGTCTGTGGTGCAACGTGGCGTTGGATGGAGCGAGACATGATGTCCCAGATGTGCTCAGTTGGATTCAGGTCTGGGGAACGGGCGGGCCAGTCCATAGCATCAATGCCTTCATCTTGCAGGAACTGCTGACACACTCTAGCCACATGAGGTCTAGCATTGTCTTGCATTAGGAGGAACCCAGGGCCAACCGCACCAGCATATGGTCTCACAAGGGGTCTGAGGATCTCATCTTGATACCTAATGGCAGTCAGGCTACCTCTGGTGAGCACATGGAGGGCTCTGCGGCCCCCAAAGAAATGCCACGCCACACCATTAATGACCCACTGCCAAACTGGTCATGCTGGACCAGCCATGACACAAGTCCCCATTATTATTATTATTATTATTATTATTATTATTATTATTATTATTATTATTATTATTATTATTACCGGTATTATTATTATTATTATTATGTTGTTGTTGTTAGAGAACTACAGCTCAGATGGTCTTTCGCACACTTTGTAGTTTAGGGTCAAAAAGATCAGAACATTATGCTGACCTGTATCGACCATAGAAGAGAAAGTCCCAGAGCCCAGCTGTCCCTCTCCGTGTCGCCCCTCTGTGGCGCTCTTTCCTGCACATACCCAGCTCTCCTCTTCCTCCTCCTCTTCCTCCTCTCTGCTGCCATGGCTGCAGAGGCTGCCGGCCGGAACGATGCCACCACCGGGGCTGCAGACTGCACCGAGATGCAGGAGGGGCTGGTAAGATGCTTTTGGGTGGTTTGGATCTAAAAATCGAGACGCTCTTTCTGTTGGCGGGCTGCTGCAGGATGACACCAGCTGCTGCTGCAACCTGCAACTGCGTCGTGTTTTGATTTGTACCACATGACAGGACTGGGCGTAGATTTTGTGGGCGCAGACGGAGGGATAAAAGGGGGGCCTGGGGCCGCATCAGTTGCTGCATCGCAGACCTGCTGCTGCGTGACGCGCGGATGTGAAAGGAGAAGTGAGGCTCACGTTATAAATACTCCACCACTGGCCGCTGCCGAGCGAACACTCTGAATCCAGAGAGACCGGAGCGCTCCTGTCGAGCCCGTTTCCTTCCACTTGGCCATGACGCAAGTCCCCAACAACTTGGCAGGCGAGGTAGGAATTCTCGCTGGTCAGCGGAGCGGAGCTGAGAGAAAAGAGCGCGTATGGAGGATGATTTGGGTCAATATCAGAACGGCTGGTTTGCAGGAGTGCGTGCAGGAGCCAGCGTGACCATGTCTCTAATTATGTCCCAGTGCAGTTCATCTGTGGAGCGCAATGAACAAAACAAGCAAATTAAATGTTTAAAATATAAAGTTTTTTTAGTATCAAACACCTGTTACAGATGGGAGACGTGTATGTGTGTGCGTGTGTGAATGTTAACCTACTTTATTTAAGAGCATGTGTCTCTACCTGCCACAGCTTTTGAACTGAACCTGTTCTGCAGCCTTGCATTGTTTGTGTCAGCTGATGCTCTTTAGTGCTTTGTCTTCAGCGCGAGCTCACTCACTAGCTCCTCTGCTCCTACTTGTTCACATCTTCTCCCTGGGTGAGTTTAAACCTTCTAACACCTGCGTTTATTATTCTGAAGCTTTGTGATCAAGTTTATTGTTTTAAAACATTTAATCTAAACCCTCTCAGATCCTGATTTCACTCAGGGAGAGTGTTTATCTGCAGATGTAGGCTAAAGTGCCAAAGGTGCAGGTCAAACAAATGCTCCATGATTACGCAATGCAATCCCACTAATCTCCCTGCTGGAAATTGAGAGATTCTGGATTAAAGGAGTGAGTTAGTTGGAAAACCACAAAAGGAGGCTGTTTTTAGAGATTACCAGACTCAGAACTCTTTTAGAACCCACACGATTTGTCTGCTGAAGGCTGGAAGAGAAGCCAAGAACGAGGAATATCAGTTAGCCCGCTTGGTTGTAAACGTCTGCTTTTTGGGTGAAAGGGTGAAATAGTTTTTGTGTGTTGTTTGAATCTTATTTGTGAGCAGTTTATTAACTTTAGAAAGAATTATTTTTGTTTGACATCCACTCATATTAAAGCTCAAAGTTCAAACTTTCATAAATCAACTCACTCAAGCCTCAGATGATAACTTTAAATCACCGTTCTGTGTCAGAAAGCAGCTTTTGAATGCTTGAATGAAATATTATACTCAGATTGAACCCAAGAATGACAATCCTGCTCAGTATTCACTTATTATTTAATATATTGCGTGTTAGGCAGCATTGCCAGAGGCAAAGAACGCATTTTCACATGATAAACAAAGTAAAATATTTAAAATCAACCAAACAACCACAATGAATGTTCAGAATCTTTAAAACACATTGTGGAGTGATAAAACAGGGACCTTCTGTGTGCAAACACTTGAAATCTATTTGGAAAAACTGTTTTTCTTTACTTACAACAGTAATAATTTTTTATTTAGATGGGGCAAATGTTGCATTATATTTGTCAATTCCAGCTCAGTGTGATGATCTGCTAAAATGCTTAAGGGTTAATGTGGTGAAATAATACACAATTAGGTCACAACTGAGACGTTTCAGTGCCTAAATTAAACAGAATAGAACTTTCTGGAATTAAAAATCCCACTAAAGTATAAAAGAAAAGGAAAACATTTCCAGGATGATGTTTTTATTTATTTACTGGATCTGTTCAAGTAAAAACAGCACAGGACAAAAATAAATCAGTGTGCATGGTCAGTAATGAACTGATTGCCTGATAACCTGCTGTGGGAAGTGTTTACGGTCAGAAAGTTGACCGACTGGACCGAAGAATGGAAAGTTACAAATAACTGTGGTCATGGCTCTTCTTCCAAGTTAAAGTGTTCTCTTTTTATATATAAACAACTAGACATCAGATGCCTTTGAGGGTTTTCATGTTCAGTTTGAATTATATATATATGTCTATAGTTATATAGATATTTTATATCTATATATCTATATATCTATATAGTCCATTTCTTTGATAAAAAAAACAGCAAAACTAGTCAAAATTAAAACAAAGCTGCTGCTTAAGTCAGTTTCCACAGACCATGCATGTGTAAATATCAGATTCTCTGTCGTTTTTCCATGATTAAAAGGCCAGAGTTGTTTAATATGCTTAATAAATGCAGATAGAAAACATGCAGCAATTTAAAAAATGTTAAGTGCATATTTCTTCTTTGTGTGGAGATGAGAAAGGGAAAAATTTACATCTCTGGTTACAATTTTGCAAATTTTCCAAGAGTAATCGGTTTTGTTTGAATTGTTTTTGTCATCAGTCTCAGATATTTTCTCCATAAATCTTTTATTTATAGTACAGAGATTATATGCTTCACTCAGTTTGCAGGAAATTTGCTTTTTTATGTTCTAAGTGATAAAAAGTGTTGAAGGAGTGATCCCAAATTTGTTAAATATCAGCTCTAAAAGACATAGTTTGGGATTTTCCAGCCAAAATTGAAATTTTATCTGTTGATATATTTGCCTTTAAAGCCTGATGCTCAGATCTGAAAAATCTTTTAAGAAATCCCGATGACAAACAGAGGAACGCGTGTTTTTTTTTCTTTTCCAGGAGAAAATGAAATCTGATTTGGAAGCGCCGCTGCCTGTTGTCCAGGACAATTCTGCAATCCGGTGCAGAGATGTGTGCCGGTCGTACGGAAAACTGAAGGTCCTCAGCAACCTGAACCTGACAGTACCTCAGGGACACATGTAAGTTCTGCTGCTGCTGGTCGCTAACAGACACATTTAATGGACTTGTCCTCCTCGTTCTGGTCATCTGAGATGCTCTCTGATTGTCAACGGGGCCAACGAGGACACTCTGCTGTCTATTATCAGTCATCTGCTGCCAAACGTGTCAGTGTTCTGCTAAATAGTCAGAGTATCTTAAATAAAATCTAACACCTGCTTTTAAGATAGAACAGATAGAACACTTCATCAGGGTACAAGAGTCAGAGAACAGTTCAGAGAAAACACAGAGTGTCCTGGATCAGGAGGTAAAAGCAACGTGTCTGTCACTTCACAGCTTCTTTACAGATTTATGCTCCGCCTCTCTTACGCTGACCTACATTCTTGTGTCAAATGAGATCGGGGAAAACAAATTCTCAAAAATTCTTCAATCTTCAGATTTCAGCTCTTGTCTGTGCATCAAATCTGTGAGAAAATGATAGAAATGAGAACAATGTGAAACACGTTTTGAGTTATTTATCATTCCTTGAAATGTGCAGAACAACCAAAAAAACAGTTTTGCTGTACAAGATGTGATCTGTTACTTTACTGAAGTCATTTTCAGACACGCCGGCTGTCTGGGTTCATGGAATCAGGACGATCTGCACCTTGGGTTCAGTGCAACGTTGTGTGATCACGGCATGTCAAGCATTCAAGCTAGCTGCAGGCTGCATGTGAGCACAGAATCTTATGATAGTAAAATATTTTTTAATTAAAAGCAGTGAATAAACATGCGAGTGCTCAAATAAGGCTCTATTTAAGTCATGATTTAACGAAGATGTATTTAATATTTAAAATATCAATTTTGTTAGAATTAAATTTTTTTATAAGTAAGGTTTTTCTGATCTTGTAGATCAATATGAGGAATTAGTTTTTTATTTATGCTGTCAAATCTTAAAGAATCTCAAGAATCAGGTTCTGTTTGCACATAATCTGAGTTAATTCCTGGTTTTACCTCATCTGACTGCAGGTATCAGTGCAGAAGTTTCACTTTCTCTAACAAAGTTTATCTCAGATGACGCACGTTAATAACCGACGAGTCTTTGTGCGCTACGCTCTTTGTTCTGATGTTTTGTTTCCTTTCCTAGGAAAGAAACAAACATCGCAGAACCCCAAATCAAGTCTAGTTTTTATTTGAACTGTTAGTGTGAAGTATTTGTGTTTTATCTGTGTAGTTACGGCCTTCTGGGGCCCAGCGGATGTGGAAAGACCACTCTTCTAAAATGCATCGTGGGAACTTTGAAAATCTCCCGCGGCCACATCACCGTCTTGGGAAAGCCACCCGCTTTTCCTGGTCATGAAGTTCCAGGGAAAATGGTCGGCTACATGCCACAGGTGAGACAAAACGTCATATTTTTGCTGTCGTTTGCTCATGGAAGATTTTAAACTGAAATATGTAGCACTCGTGTCCTGTTGCTGTCACAGCCGAGAACAGGGATTCCCTTCAGGGCTTCTGTAATTTCAGCCCTTTGTTGTTGGACGGTGTGAACCTGCGTTTTGCCTCATTACTGTCAGTTTAGATTTCGGATGGAGCCATTAACACAAACACCATGTTTCCTCCTACGTGAAACCTCACACTCGTCCACCCAGGAGGTGACCTTTAACCCGGATGACCCTGTAGCCTGATGCAGTCCAGCTAATCTGTTTCTGCAGGAATAATCCAGACTTTATTTAACCCAGAAGTGGTTGCAGTTTGTGACACGGTGGTGTTTTTTTGTTGCACAGGAGTTGGCGCTGTACAACGAGTTCACCATCAGTGACACTCTGACTTTCTTTGGGCGAATCCACGGCCTGACATCAAAAGAAACCCAGGCTCGCATGAACTTCCTCATCGACTTCCTGCATCTACCTCAAAAGCAAAGCCTGGTCCGAAATCTCAGGTAGAAACAAGCAGCTGACGTACTTTGTGAGACTATTGCGTTCTAAATGTCCATTTATGCTCTAAATTATATGAATTCTAATGCAAATATTCTAAAAAAAATAACTTTTTTGCACATTACATGCTTCAGGGACATAAACAGATGTATTTTTCAGGTGTGGTCAGCCCACAGGTATCATGCAGACAGTTTATGATGCTCTGCAGACTTTGAACCCTAAATAATCTGAAAACACTCAGAGACAAACATTATCTTTCTTCTTGGAGGTTGTAAAACAATAAACCAATGATGACCAGGCAGGGGAACATTAAATAAAAAGGAGCTTTATTGCTACATAGCTGTTTAAGATGTTATGAGTGTAAACACACAAAGAAGCTCAGTCAGTTATAATATTCTAATATTTCAGATTAATACCCACTGATTGGAAGTGATAAATCAGTGTGTAGAGAATAAACAAGAGTGTTAAAAGTCTAACAACAGAATGTTTTATATATAATGTTTCTGTAAACTCTGCAGGCTTTAGTCTGTAGATGAATCCCTTTTTTACTTCCTTCTATGAGTTTTGCATCATATGTAAGCTAGAAGGAATTTCTGTTGCATCATTTTTGAAAACCAAACGTTCAGATTTTACGGTCTTACCTGATCGGTGTCTCCTGCTGGTTCTTTGTTTTTTTTTTTAACCACAGAGCCGTGCTGATCAGTTGTTCCAGTTTGCTGCATTTTGAATATTTGTGACCTTTAGCCTAATGCTCTTTTTTATGATTGAACATACGAGTCAAGAAAAACTCTAAATGAGATTTTATATAATTTCCATGTCTGAAATGAACAGAAAAATTCATATTTCATGATTTAAGCTTTTATTCCTTTACCAATGATCTCAAAAGAAATGTTTTATTTGTCACAAAAATATTTTTACTCTCCTTTGAAACACTTTATGAAATATTTAAGTCATACAAGTAGATATTTGAGTGTTTTTATAAGAAATTTTGCAGATAAATGATTTATGCTAGCGTTCATGACCTGTTGCATAAATTATGTTGCAACTAGGGATGTCCAATATTATCGATCTACCATCAGCGTTAAAATTACATATTAGAAAATATCGGTATCAGTCATTTAATGACACAACGTTTACATACCATACACATTTTATACATCAAACTCTTCAGCTACATCTCCTCTCTTTCAAAATGTCAAAATATGACAGATCTGAGGTCTAGTTTGTGAGATTTTTTAGGTTATCTGGCACAACTTGTGAACAGAACGTAGCTATGTGTAGCTAGCAAATGACTAAAACTAAAATCTTCACCCAAGGCTTGCTTTTGTTGTCTGAAGATCTTTATAAATGTTTTATCACCATAGCTGTAATATACAGAAATAGAAAAAATCCATTACTAACTAATAAACACATCTTAGCGCTTAGGGAGAATGAGATTCAGCTGCTGTTGGAGACAAAATAAACATGGCACTTTTCCTGTTACTAACTTAAAATGAAGTAATGTTGCATGGAAAATGTTTAAGCATGCATGTTGGAGATATGTGATGTTAGAAAGCTAAAATGTTTTAGTTTTTCTTTTTTATGAGCGGGGGAAACAACATGGATCTGTATCGGTTTATATTGGTATAGGAAAAAGCCAAAATCAAGCATCCCTAGTTGCAAAATATTTGTCCCATTTTGCTTTATTTTTGCTGCAGCCTTTGATGAAAAAATCCCCAAAACGCATAATTTAAAAAATCTTACTGAAATAAACACTTGACACATATTTATGACTACTGTGTCTCTGCATCAGATCATTTCAGCTGATTTTATTTGACTACGACTTAAACTGAATTCATTCATTTAATAATTGTTCTTTTATGCCCCTCCCTTGCATCCTCGTCTCGAGATGTCCTGTCTGGCAGGTTTTTTACCCTTTCACCTCCATCAGGACTGAGATAAACAGTTAGAAACCATCTTTGTTGGTTCTGAGTCCAGTTTTGTGTTTGTTGCAGCGGGGGTCAGCGGAGAAGAGTGTCCCTCGGAGCCGCTTTGCTGCAGAATCCAGAGCTGCTCATCCTGGATGAACCGACAGTCGGAGTTGACCCGGTGCTCAGGGCAAAGTATGTAACGCTCCTCTGTTTTCTCTGAGTCATGCAGCCTGTCTGCACGGTGTTGCTCACGGGCCTTTGATCATTGTCATTTTCCACTTTCCACAAGGAACTAAAGTGAAAAAGTCAAAAATTAGACCAAAGCACACAATTTAGATTTAGATTTTGTTCCTTTTTCAGCAGTAGATGCCTGTTTAATTTAGGTTTTTACATTGAGGTGTAGCGTGAGGGCTATTGCCACATATTTAAAAAGGATCAATGAGATGTAATATTCCATATAACATCTCATTGATCCTTTTTAAATATGTGGCAATAGCCCTCATGCTACATATAATGGCGAGCCAACCAGGAGTGTGCCCTCACGCAGACGAGAAACAAAGGTGTTTTGTCCTTTTCTTACTTCTAAGATCTCAGCATGTCTCCATTAGGATTTAGATTATCACCACCTCTCTGATCACAAAGCTGCGTTCCAGGCTTTCCATTCATTTTATGGCTAAAAATGCATTCATCATTCTGAATGAAATGCCTCTAAAAGGATTATTTTAATGATGAGAAATTTCTGATGTGATGGAAAATTAATGAGAAAGAACTGATTAGTCAAATTAAATTGCACTATAAACTATTTTTGATGTGAAGAAGAGCACATTTACTGTGAACTTGGTCTGGTTTGATTCAAAATGAATATTATTATCAATTAAAATGTAATACAAGCTAACAAAAGCATTTGACTGAGCTGTAATGTCCCATTTAATGGCAGGAAACAAACATTTAACATAAGAAACCAATAATAAAAACCTGTGTCTGATTTTATTATTACCAGAAAATTCTTTAATCATTGTATCTGAAGGTTAAGATCTTTGAAGATGCTCTAACTATATAGATTCTTCCCTTTTTTGGCAGAATCTGCAGTAATATTTATATTATATTCATGTATTTCATGTCAGAATGACTCATACTAGAGGCATCATTCTACATTTACACTGCTCAAAAAAATAAAAGGAACAACACATTGTGACTCCAAGTCAATCACACTTCTGTGAAATCAAACTGTCCACTTAGGAAGCAACACTTATCAACAATCAATTTCACCTGCTGTTGTGTAAATGGAATAGACAACAGGTGGAAATTATAGGCAATTAGCAGGACATCCCTGATAAGGGAGTGGTTTTGCAGATGGTGACCACAGACCACTTCTCAGTTCCTCTGCTTTCTGGCTGATGTTTTGGTCACTTTTGAATGCTGGCGGTGCTTTCACTCTAGTGGTAGCATGAGACGGAGTCTACAACCCACACAAGTGGATCAGGTAGTGCAGCTCATCCAGGATGGCTCATCAATGCGAGCTGTGGCAAGAAGGTTTGCTGTGTCTGTCAGCGTAGTGTCCAGAGCATGGAGGCGCTACCAGGAGACAGGCCAGTACATCAGGAGACGCAGAGGAGGTTGTAGGAGGGCAACAACCCAGCACCGGTTAAACGTTATGTAACATGATTGTTCCAGAATCTGGCAGCATCTGGTGGAGATCGTCAAGACGGGAAAAGTGTCTGTCATCATCACCACCCACTACATAGAGGAGGCCAGGCAAGCCCATGTGGTGAGATAAATGATACATGCAAATGCTGCAGCCGCCTGCATTTGCATAAACACACATAATCAGCACAAACTCAAACATGCAACAGCAACACAGGCAGGAAATCATTAGGACAAAGTGCTTTATAAGGGTTTTTTCTCATAGACACATAATGAGTCAGTAGATGAGTTATGGTGTTTATTAGCGTTGACAGGAGGAACAAAACAGAGTCAGAGAGTGCACGAGGGAGCGAGGCTGCACACAGGTTCCCCTTTGTGTTTATTTAAGCCTTCTGCATGTTTCTGCCATAAATAACCCCCAGAGAACAAAATGAGGTTTAAACTGCAACTAAGTTCAACAACACAAGTCTGCTTTAGGTTTTTCTTGAGTCAAACATGCTGAAAAACCACTACGGCACCATGTTTCTGGATGCTGCTATGCAAAATGAATCCATGTTTATTTTTGCTGTTATTCATTCATGCATTCCAGGCAGGAATTAGCTTTTTGTGCTTCAGATCAGGGATCGGTCTGGTCAAACCAGAAGCACAAACATGCAAGACTCAATAAAAACAAAAAAATCTGTGCATGTCTGAACTGCACCCTACTAACATACAACTAAAGAGACAGAAAACACAGCCCTCACACTGGGATCACATTTGTCACTAATTCCTGACCAAATTTCATTAAAAACTGTAACTTTTTAATTATAAGGATTATAGTCAAGCCGAAGCTCATATATTGTTAAATAGACTTGGGCCACTTAAAAAATACTCTCAGTTCACCATCAATCCACTAAATCTCTGAGTTCATTCATTGTTTTCCTCGTAATCCTCTTTGTGAAGTCCAAGAAGCCAACTGCAGTCTGTGCTGTAGATTAGTTTCCTGGAAGCCATAATTTTATATCATAAAGACACTTATGGATTTGTGCTAAAAGCTGAAGGCGAACATCCGTCCAAATGTTATTAATGTTGCAAAAACCCTGAACCCCTTTAGAATATTTAGTTTTTCTCAAACCTTTTGGGTATTTTATTCATCCTTACAGACTCTGCTCTGCAACTGGAGCAGTCAAACTGGATGGAAGTGAAACAACAGTTTCACATGACCTTTCCCTTGTCATGCTGATACTGCTACAACACCACGTGACACGTGCTCCAACCGGATTTTTATAGCGGCACTGTTTTTAAACATGCATTTGTTGCACAGTCAGACGTTCTTTATTAAGATTTTTATTTTAAGCCTTTGAACTTTGAATGTCAGTCAGAAATTATGTTTGGGTGCTAATAATATCTTGAAATGTTAAAATCTGACAAGTAAATAGTTGTTTTGGACTGCATCTATTAAAAAGAGCAGTATTTTTCACTTTTTAATTGTGTTTACAAACAATTAAGCAGCTATATAGTGTTCATTTGCATTAAGCAGCTACTGGCTGAAATAATTTCCCAACTTGTTTCAGTTTTAGTGGAGCGATTCCTACCACATGATGGTTTTAGTGGGGTTTAATAAGCTTGCCAGCCTGAAACTAAAAACTAAATGCCAGTAACTATCTGTAAAATTCCTTTCATATCCCACTAGAGGTGAACCTGCTAGTCAGACTCACAAGTCATCGACTCACACTGTAAACATCTAGCTTCATTTTCAAGCTGATCTATTCTGATCAGATACAAGATCATTTTGTCTTCTAACAAGAGCCAGAAAGTCTCCCCACTAAAACCAGTCAAACCACTTGAGTTATAAATGGCAGAACGATGGAAGACAGTCATAACAACTGATGACGCAGATGGGCTCATTAATTGTTTTTTTATACCTCTGCCTAAGGAATTGTGAGGTGGTGTAGCAAACAGGTCAAAGATGTTGTTCTACTTTTAGAGGAAGAGTCCTTTCAGATAAAGTCAGGCTGACCGGTTAATTAGACAAGACCTATAAAACTCTGCCTTTATCTGACTTTTACCATCAGGTGTAATCTTTGATCATTCTGCAGGTTTATGTTACATGTCCTGCAGAACCGAGTCTGCGCTGGCATCAGCGAGTAAAGAATGTGACAAAAATGTCAGCTGTGGATTAATGGCAAACACAAAATTTGTGTTTTTTTCTGGTCCAGGTTACAACAAAATTAACAGGCTTTACAATCAGAAATTCTATTTTTTTATATTTATTCTAGAATAGTGTTCTGTTCTTATAACTGGTAACATCAAGAAAACCTTGCAAATCAAAGCTTACAGGACTCATGGTCAAGGAATCCCGGACAAGCCCCCAATTGTGTTACAGCTCCTAAACAAATGAAAGGAGATGAAAACAGGGAAATGTCAAATATGTGTTTTCATTATTGTCTCTCTCTCTCACACACACACACACACACACACACACACACACACACACACACACACACACACAAGCTCATACATACTGGTGGCAGGAGAAAGGGATGCAGGTTTTGTCAGAAGAATAAAATCAATGAAACAAAACAAGACTTGACTCATGGCTTGTCTAGAAACAAAAGAACTCATAGATTTGTAAACATCAGTTATAATCTACTTATTTTTCCTGTTTTTGACAAGAGTTACAGTTGTAAACTGTTTTAAGGAACTTGGAATACATACGGGTGAAACGGGAAAAATTAGAATATGGTGCAAATTTTCATTTATTTCAGTAATTCAACTTAAAATGTGAAACTAATATAAGAGATAGACTCATTCAATGCAAAGCCAGATATTTCAAGCCTTTATTTTATGGATGTTTGATATTATCGGTCTACCGTTAATATCGGCTAATATCGGCATTAAAATTTAATATTGTAAAATTTTGGTATAGGTTTTCAGTCTTTTAATGACACAACGTTTACATACCATACACATATTATACATCAAACTCTTCAGCTACATCTCCTCTCTCTCTCAAAATGTCAAAATATAACAGATCTGATATAAAGCTTTTGAGATATTTTAGTTTATTTGGCACAACTTGTGAGCAGCACATAGCTATGTTTAGCTAGCCAGCTAGCAAACAACTAAATCAAAAAACAAGGATCTTCACCCAAGGCTTGCTTTTATTGTCTGAAGTTCTTTATAAGTGTTTTATCACCATAACTGCAATATGCAGAAAAAGAATACATTACTAACTAATAAACACATCTTAGCACCACGCTTAGGAAGAATGAGATTCAGCTGCTGTTGGAGACAAAATAAATATGGCACTTTTCCTGTTACTAACTTAAATTAAAAAGCAATTTTGCACAGAAAATGTTTAAAATGTAAGCATGATAGGAGATATGTGATGTTAGTAACCTAAAATGTTTTAGTTTTTCTTTTTTTATGAGAGGGGAACACAACATGTATCGATATCGGAAATCAAGAGTCGACAATATCAGTATATCAGTAAAAAAGCCAGTATTGAGCATTCCTACTTTATTTGCTGTAATTGTGATGATTATGACTTACAGCTGATGAAAACCCCACATTCAAAGTCTCAGACAACTAGAATATTGTGAAAAAGTTCAATATTCTAGACTCAAAGACTCTAATCAGCTGATGAATCCAGAACACCTGCAAAGGCTTCCTGAGCGTTTAGATAGTCTCTCAGTCTAAGTTGAATTACTGAAATAAATGGACTTTTGCACCATATTCTCATTTTCTCGAGTTTCACCGTAGTAGACAAGCAGCATGTTGGGTTTTGAGTTGATTGATTTTGTGACCTATTGAGGTGATTTGTATGATGCATTTGATTAAAAAGCTAAAAAAAAAAACAAGTGAAAACTCTTCATTTCTATATTTAGTTTGACCAAAACAACCTTATCTGATTGTTCCTTGAAGGTTGGTCTCATGCGAAATGGCCATTTGCTGGCAGAAGGTCCTCCAGAGGCGGTGATGAAGCAGCACAGTGCAACCGTGAGTTTGGTTGTAACCTCCTCTGAATAAAACCCAGGAGGGCTACCAGTCATGGCGGAAAGTTGTTTATGACCCTGCAGATCTATGCAAACTAGCTCTATGTTTTTGTTTTTCATTATCAGACTTGAACAAAACAGTTGTGGTGCATATATTGTGCAAAGCAACACTTGTTCTACTCTATTGTCCACTTCTGCAGACCCTGGAGCACGCCTTCTTGCAGCTCTGTGAGACATCAGACCAGAACTCCTTAGAGCGGGGGTCCAGTCCTCAGGGAGGACAGCTGGAGAAAAGCCAGTCATTTGAGATCGGGCGGGACGAGAGTCAGCCAATCCTTTCAATCGGACCACCTCCTGCAGAGGAAGTTCCTAAATGTTCAGGTAGTGACTGGCATGAACATGGTGTATCCTAGATGGATATTTGATACATAACCACACCAGCTGGACGTGTCCTTCATCACCCTCTCAGTTTTGCACCAGAAGCACTAGAAATCTGCTCCATCTGATCTTGTCCTCCTTTATCTTCTTGTTTATGTGACTCATTTAAAGCCACTTTATGACTGCAGGCTTTGCATTTCACTCTTCAAACACACTTTTTAAAACAGCTCTATGTGCATCTTATCTGACAGACCTTATCTTCACATTTTGTAGATAACTGATACCAGGTTTGCCATTATGGAGTGCATCACTTTCGTTGTCTCTTTTATTGTTTTTTAACTCTGTCTTATGCTTCATGGACATATTTTGCTATTTGATCACAAGCAAATTCCCCTTTCAGGATTTTAGTGCAGAGAACAACAGCTAAATTCACTACTGATGTGCACTAAAACTCTAAATAAAGACCAAGAACATATTTTAATTTTGTGTTTTTGTGGTTCAGCTGATTGGAAGGCACGAGCCAGACACGTGCTGCCAAAGGGGAGAAACATTGCGGCGCTGGTCATTAAGACGATGGTGCGGATGAAGAGAATGCCGGGGTTGGTTGAGATTTATTTAACAGGATTATCTCCTTATGAACAGCAGAACAACTCATCTTCTCTATGTTTTTGCAGCTCGCTGTGTTTCCAGTTCCTGCTGCCTGTCATCCAGATCTCTCTCATCTGTCTGTGTGTTGGAGGCGAGCCGAAGGGGATCCAGGTTGCCGTGGTGAACAACGACACCTCCCCCTCCTCTTATAGCAGCTTGCTGCTCACCTTCCTGGACAACTCTAGCGTGCATCAGGTTTGCAGACATGTTTTATTAGTTAACTTATTTTGCTTCATGCATCAGTCATAGCTAAAGCCAAATTAAGCCATTATTCTGTTCTAGCACAGCAGTTTTACACACGAGTGCATTTGTACAGGTTGACTGACCTAAGAAACATTTTTTCACTCAAGAATTTATTTTTACTCGAATGAGTTTCACTTCTTCTTACAGTAGAACAAACTTCCTTTTTTCTAAGAAATTCAGGAAGTTTCTGCGTGACACGGATGTGCAAACTTTAACCCCACTGTACACACATGCACAGAGTAGCATGCAAAAACTATCTGATGTCAAGAGTTTATCGTATTTAGAATGAGCTAATTGTTGGGTGATTTGGCCCTTAAAAAATCCACTCAGCATTTACTCTATATTTTTCTTTCAAGTAAAAACAGTAAAAATGATCAATGAATAAATTTCTTGTGTTCTCTCCAGGTCCCCTTGCCTCATAATGAGGCGTTTGAAGGGGTCTATAATGGGAAGTACTGGGGTGTGATTGGTTTTGGAAAGAATTTCACCAGTTACCTGACAAAAAGGTGAGAAAAACAAACCAGTATGATGAAATAACCAGCTGCTGTGAACTCTTGTGTAACGTCACTAAAATGAAGCAAGTCAATGAACTAATGCTTTAAGTGTGGTGTGTTATTTGAATGTGAAACTGTTTTATGTCACCCCACTTTCCTCTGAATGGATTACAAGTGTAGGAATCCTTTCAATCAACTCAGCTATCAGTAACTGTACTTGTTTCAATGGATTTTATGACTAAATTACACAATTTTTAGTTTGCATATAAAAATGTCTTAAATTAATTAACTTATTCCAAACATATTCATCTCCACTTTTAATTTAGACCACTGGTGCCCAACCTTTGTTGCATTTATTATTGTGTCTCACATTATAACCTCGTAAAAAATAAAAACATTTTGCCTCAAATGAAGAAAAAAAGTACAAAAAGAGATTCTAATGGGTCTTTTTTCTGATGTGGACATTAAAAACATCATATAATTATTTTTATTGCATTTTCATTCTATTTTTGTGACAGTCTTGATTCTGCTGATTATTCAAAAATAAAATACCTTGCAGGTGAATGCATATGAAAATACATTTACGTAGAAGATTTCTGTGTGCTCTGGTCTGGTACCAGATGATCCCCAGTACCGGTCCACGGCCCCGTGCCATAGAAGACCTGGGATGAGTAGGACATCTTTTACTAGAAATAAATGATAAAAATGATCATTATTTAAATAATAATTACAATTGAAAGCTAGGGTCCTTGATTATTGACCAGATATACAGGAGAACATTGTCCTTATTAAATGTTAATTACCTTTATTCTTTCTGTTATTAGAGATAAAAACCAGATGATTCTGAGTGAAATTGGATGAAGGTGCTTGACTTGATGTTGCTGACATCAGTGACTCTAATTAAAACGAATTAAAACTCACTGACAGATCAGAGCTACAATTCTCTGCTTCATTTTTAACTGGACGTGTCTGAACGTGTTCGGGTGTAATCTAAACTGTTTTCATGTGCATCTCTTCCTCCCACTTCTCAAAACCAGCCTTTTATTTCCCTCTTAGTCTTCACTTCCTCATTCGTGGTGCCTCTGGAGCGATTTTACTGCAGACGGCTCACATCGTTTTGCACTTGCAGCACAGTTCAGATGACAGACAGTCTGTTTGCGTCACGCTGAGGTTTGGCTCCGTGAAACACGCTGATGTGACGAAGTGCATTCAGCTGCAGGGCTGAGACGAACTCGCGTCCCAAAGAAAAAGAAATGTTCAGCTCACCTGGCTGCAGACACACAGTTCGTTCAGAAAGGCCAAAAGAGGGGAAACTTGTTTGAACTTTTGAACTATTTCAACTTTTATTTGAAACAGAGTTTATAAAAATAGCATTTCAATAATCTTTATTATTGGATTTAGCCTCAAAGGTTTACCATCACAGCTGGAAACTCAAATCCATTAAACCAAAATACGATTTGATGTCCTAATTGTGACCAGAATCTTTTTGAATTTCTAAAATATAACAATGTTTGAGCAGCGATGCATCTGTGATCATTCTCCAAACCCAAAACACTAGTTTTAATTAAAACAACATCACACTTTGATTTATAATAACTAAAGCAAAACAACTATTATTTTATTCTGTGCTTTAACAGGTCACATATTTTATAATTTTTTTTAAAATAGCATAGAAATCTTTAAATATATGTTCTATAGTATCACTTTAAAAAGGTCTTGTGTTGTTTAGGAATGTTAGAACAAGCCTTGTCCCGGAACTGATTTGTTCACATTTTTGCGAAGTGCTCTCATGGGGCGAAAACACCCTGAAGAAGGACATTTTTGAACTTTCAGGAGCAGAATGTTTCATTTTTTTGTGTTTGAGTCAGAAGAGAAGTCCCTCAGAGTCCCACAGCGCTGCCGTCATGTGAACGTGAGTCAGTCCCGAGGTTTTGTTTTCGCCGTGAATCACAGCATGTGATTCTCAGGTAGACGGGCTGGTCCTTCCTGTTCCTAAAACACCAGCAGGTCTCATTAGGGTCAGCCAATCCCGCTCTGAGTCACGTGACCAACCAGCAACAGAGAAACAAAAGATGTTCGCTTGCAAGTCTCCAGGCTGTGTGATAAACAGGGTTCTGTCTGTTTTCATTGTCTGTGTGAGCAAAGCATGATGGGTAAAATGTAAAACTACAGATTACTGTTTGTTTTTAAGGTGCACATTCAGTCAGACTGAGACAGTTTGTGATCAGAGTAAAGGTTAAAACAGATCCACCACATTCAGCATCTTATGTTTTATATTGATCACTGCTGGATGCTACAGATCCTGACCCTGTTTTATTTTTAGGGTTATGCAACGGCAGGTTTCAAAGGAGGTGATTGATGGAGGATCAGTTCATGTCTGGCTGGACCTGACAAGTAAGACCCTGTTTTTGGACTTTTGTTTGTTCTTTTTGCTAAATAGGACCAAATACACTGCCCAGCCAAAAAAAAAAAAGGCACCACATGGATTTAACTAAGCAAACAGGTAGGAGCCTCCTATTGGATAATGACTGCATGGGCGATTATCTTTCAGCTGGCAACAAGTTATTTAACCCAACTGGTGCAATGAGCTGCTTCTCATTTCAGCAACCATGTGGAAAGACACATCTGGTGGTCGTGGAAAAGATGTTAGTCTGTGTGAGAAGGGTCACATCATTGGCATGCATCAAGCAGAGAAAACATCTAAGGAGATTGCAGAAACGACTAGAACTGGGTTCAGAACTGTCCAACGCATTATTAAAAACTGGTGTGATGAGTCCAGATGGACCCTGATCCAGAGTGATGGGTGCATCAGGGTAAGAAGAGAGGCAGATGAAGTGATGCACCCATCATGCCTAGTGCCTACTGTACAAGCCTGTGGGGGCGGGGCTATGATCTGGGGTTGCTGCAGGTGGTCAGGTCTAGGTTCAGCAACAGGATGTGCTCCAAGAATGAGGTCAGCTGACTACCTGAATATACTGAATGACCAGGTTATTCCATCAATGGATTTGTTCTTCCCTGATGGCACGGCCATATTCCAAGATGACAATGCCAGGATTCATGGGGCTCAAATAGTGAAAGAGTGGTTCAGGGAGCATGAGACATCATTTCCACACATGGATTGGCCACCACAGAGTCCAGACCTGAACCCCATTGAGAATCTTTGGGATGTGCTGGAGAAGGCTTTGTGCAGCGGTCAGACTCTACCATCATCAATGCAAGATCTTGGTGAAACATTAATGCAACACTGGATGGAAATAAATTTGGTGATGTTGCAGAAGCTTATTGAAACAACGCCACAGTGAATGTGTGATGTAATCATAGCTAGAGGCGGTCAAACAAATTATTAGAGTGTGTCCTTTATTTTGGATGTGCAGGGAACGTCTTAGTGTAATGCCGATTCTCGCCAAAGGAACAATCCGTCATATAGACCAGATGTGTTTCAGGTTCTGCATCTGCTTTATATTTATTTAAAATGCTTTTTATAAAACTACAAAGAAAAACCCAGTATAAATATAATCTGTAATTATGTGACTGGATGCTCAAAAACGTGGTAAATTCAAATCAAGCTTTCAAGTATTTCTTGCATATATGTTTTTTGTTCACTGAGCCTTTTTTCTTTATTCTTTTTTATTTTTCTTTGCTCCTGCTGTGAGTCAGATTTGCTATTATGTTCTATTTTACTTTCTGCGATTCTGAAAAAATTTGAAATTTTGCTTTTTCACATTTTCCAGATCGACAAATTGGCCTAATGCTACAGAAGCAGCTGCACCAGGCTTTTGAGGTACAATAATAACTTGATAAGTTTCTTTGCATAAATGCAAATGTAAACACATGAAATCTGCATTTTTCTCTCTTTGCAGGCTTTTATGACTAATAGATTGGGAAGCATGTCATACCTGGCCGAAACGCCTGTAAAGGTAAGAGTTCAAGAAAAATCAGATGAAATCAAATGGTTTATTTTTTTGGCTTAAACATAAAAAACTGCAGGTGATGCTGCATAAATGAAAATCAAGTTTTTTTTATTTTTATTTTTTCAGTTTGAAGAACCGATTTATGGAAGTCTAAACACAGACTTCACCACGTTTGTGACTCCAGGAGCTGTTCTCAGGTCAGTACAAACTGAGTTAGAGAATAAACTATGAACAAGTCAGTTGGAAAAGTACTATGAAATTATGGCAAAAGTACTTTTTCAAGTAGTTGTTTATTTTTCTCCATTTTTGTGACTCGTCTGTGTTTCTGCAGCATCTCCTTCTACCTGGCTGTTGGTCTGACGGCGCTCTCGTTCGTCCTGGAGAGGAAGGAGGGGCTTTTGGACAGGTGTTGGGTCGCAGGTGAGACATCAGACACCGCGTTCAACAACAGAAGTGTGACAATCCAACACTTACGATTCAATTCCACAAATAGTTCTGAACATGGTCGTTTTAAGCATCTGTGCGAGTACTTTTAAAGTACCTTTTGCACCGAAAAGTACTTTTTAAAATCATTCTTACATAAATCATTACTTTAAGTTTAGAAAATAAACAAATCTCTCCAGAAAAAAAGATATAAATGAAGGGCACATGCAGGAAGCATTTTGGTTATTGTTGTTTGTTTTCATATTTGTGCAAGTTTTAATTATTTAAATATTTTCTGCAGGGAGAAGAATTAAACTAATCAGAAAGACATTTATTTTTTATGAGAATCGAGTGGATGCATTATTTAGGTGTAGTTTGAGCTGTGGCCAGTAGAGGGAGGAGCATGATCACCACTGATTGTGAAAATATTTACGTGGAAGAGACAGAGCTGCTCTGCTTTTAGTTTTTTTCTGACAGTTTATAATCTTTTTGTCAAACTGCTGCTGATACAGAAGCCTAGAAGGGACAAACCATATTTGTAGCTCTAGGTTGAACAGCAATGATATGTCTACATCCTGTATCTTTTTCACATTATTAAGTAAAATTGTATATTTTAAATAATTTTTTGTGTTGATAAAATCCATTCAACATTTTTTTGTCTACCAGGTGTGAGCTCCATAGAGACGATGCTCGCTCACCTCTTATCTCAGCTGTTTGTCATCAGCGTTCAGATCATCCTGATGCTCCTCTTCATCCTGCTCGTCTTCAAGGTAAAAAATACACAACAAACACGCTGAATTTATACTTTATTCAGCATTAAAAACAGATGAAACCCAGAGGAAGCAGCAACAGAACACCTATTTCTGCAGCCAAAGTCTCTGCTGATACAGTTGGGTCTGAGTTTCACATGCAGGACGTATTTCTGACATGTTCAAGGTTAATGTTCCACCAGCCTGCCAAGCCATTTCATTTGCTCATTTGCATTTTACTGCATCAACAAAAATCTGACTTTACCTGCAGCGGATAAGAGCCATAATTATTATAATAAGATTTCAGAGTAGCCGACAAATAGCCTAAATTATCCGTCCTTTTGCAAGATCAGCTGACATTTTTGCTGTGAAACAACAAACTAGTGCATGAATCTAATATTGATTATTAATAAGTGTGTTTATGTAATCAATACAATACCAGGGTCTTTAGACTGTGCATGTATTTGCAGAGTCCACAGGCTTTTAAGAATGCATGTGCACCAATCTCTGTCATTGTGCATGTGTGAGTGTGTTAATTAAGGTGCTGAAGTCCACAGAGACCACCGCTTCATAAATAATTTCCTGCACTGGCCGTATCCAGGGATCGCTGCAGGATCGCCACGACAACAGCCTTTGATTGCTGTAGCAACCGTGAGGTCATGTGGCCTCTGGGTGCAGGTCTATTTTTGCAGGTTGCCAAGGGAGACGGACCGAGTCCTAGAGGAGTTCACCAACACAAACATTCCAGTCGAGTTAAGAAAGTTTATCGTCGTGAATCCTCCAACTTTTTAAATAGTGTCATGTCTCATCCTAAACTCTGTTAATTAGCAACTAAGTTTTATTTTAATCCTTTTTTATATTTATCGTGTTATTTTTGTCTGAAAATCAGAGCAGAACATCAGGACGGGCTTGTGTTTGTTCTTTTAAAGTAGTCTTTCAGACCCAGACCAGGGAACGTTCAGAGTTTTAAGTTATCTGTTTTTGTTTACTCGCGATCTCAGTTTAGAAAAAGGAGGTTCACATTTTAATAGGTTATAAAAATTAACAGCTATGCAAATTTATTTTAGTCGATGATGCTAAATGCAAATTGTCACATTCAAATGAGCAGCTCTCATTCTGTGTGGTAAAATAACAGAACAGATCTTTGTTTTTACTTCTTAACTCAGTTCCTCTCCTTCTGAATCAACTTTGGGACCAAATGTAGACATGATGGCTTTTCTTTTTCTATTCCCTGTTAGTGAAAGGCAGGGCGCATCCCGGACAGGCCCCCAGTACATTGGATTTTGCACAGCTCCTTCTAAAGCTAAAAATGTTTTTAACACAAATGATGGAGAAGTTTTAAATGTTCAATCCGTGATTCTTTAGTTATTTATGAATGGTTTTAAAACACGTGATTAAACATGTGTAGCTGTGCATTGCTAATCATTAATGCGTTAAATTCCCACCTGGCTGAAATTCATTGTTTTGTCACCCATTTAATGCAGCACAGCGTTTTTTATGTCTGACTTTAAAGTTGATGTGGTTTATTTACAGCATACTTGTTACTTTGACTTAACTTTTTAAAAGTTTTTAGCTACAACTTTATTTATTTATTTCATTTTTTATTTCTATTTCAACTTTATTTCTTTATATTTCTTTATTTTTATTCAACTTTATTTCAACTTTTATTTCTCTCCTGCCAATAGCACAGACTGAAATAATCATTTCTAAAGAATCGTGTAGTTTATGAAGCTTTGGTGGCTGCTGCTCTGGTTTCGTTATAAAACCGTACCAGTTTACCACAAGAAGAAGGGTGCACTAATGTGAGTCTGTGTGATGCATTTAGTGTTTACTGCTCATTTTAAAAGGCTGATCTACAGCGGCGGCCATCTGCATGCTGTAAACATGCAGTTGCTTTGACTCTGTGTGGTGGGTGGATGTTGTTGTAGTTGGGGCTACAGCTGCTGCTCTAACAAACTTCATCTTTCTTTCTCTTTTTCTTCGTGCAGATACCGAACGAAGGCTCCTTGGTGCTGGTCATAGTTCTGATCGTGCTGCAGGGAGTCACCGGGATCTCATTTGGTCTTGTGATCTCAGCTGCCATCGATGACGAGCAGAGCGCCAATCAAGCCGCCCTGGGCATCTTCTACCCAAACCTCATCCTCAGTGGTAAGCAGTGAAACAGAGGCTTTCTAATGAGAAAACTTTGTGAGGATAAACTTTCTTGAGAAGCACAGCAGGTGTCTGATTGTTGGAGCGTTGCTGGAGCTGATTACAGACTCGTTTGTGCTGTGAACTGAATATAAACCCGTGTGTGGGTCCTTCAGAACAGTCTTTATTTAGAACACGATGACATAAATGGCTTTAGGTGAAACCGTGGATCAAATGATCCTAAATAAACAGAGTAAAGAAATAAAGGCTCATGAGTATCACTTAGGTGTTCATTTAAAAATGTCTTTGTTGTCTTTGTTGTTTGATCCGTATCTAAAACGTATGAGCTTGATCCAGAATCCAAGGATCAAAACAATGAAATTCTGCTTCTATATTAATCTGCACAAACCGATAAATATACAAAACAGTTTTCTGTAGAACTTTAATCATTAAAGGCAGAAGAAGAAGAAAGAGGTGCTTTAAATGTTTAATTAGTTGTTTGGTATCAGAATCCAGAACCATCTTTTATTCATCTGATGTCTTAAACTTTCCATCCTGTGATGTAGGGATCATCTGGCCTGTGGAGTGCATCCCGTATCCTCTCCGGTACCTCAGCCTGGCTCTTCCTCAGACCTACGCCTCAGAATCCCTTCGCTGCATCATGTACAGAGGTAGAAAAACCACAAATGTCAGCCTTGTGTGTGAGGGTCAGAGTCTTACACACAACTGTTATTTAAATCATTAGTCAGCCATCAGTTCTGTAAAACTCACCTTCCAGGAACACAAGTTTCACTTGGTCTTCTAAATATTTCTCCTCCTTCTGATCCCGTCTCCTTTGAACAATAAGACACAGACCAAACCACCGCCCTGCTACAGGAGGAAGGCCGAGGAGCCTCTTCCTGCTTCTTATCGTCAGCGTGCAGCAGAAGAGCCAAAACTGTCTCACTTTAATTTAGAAGAAGTCATTTTGACAACATTTACTGATTAAATTACTTCTGTGTGAGTTTAGCGACACCTTTGCATCCACCTGGCTGGAATTCTGGGAATATTTAGGCGTTCTAGATTAGAATTACAGCAAATTTTATAGAAACTAACTGCTATTCTAATTTTGTTTTGGCCAAAATATGGGTGTTCAAACTGGAAAATGTACATTATTTTGATATTGTGGACACACAAGGGCTATTGAGGTGTTTAGTTTGACATTTAGTTTTAAAAATATAATTAAATCATAATTTTTTTATCCACCAGGTTGGGGACTGTCTAAGATGATAGTGTGGCGAGGCTTCGCCGTCACTCTGGGCTGGAACACCTTCTTCCTCATCTTGGCAATGGTCATCTTGAAGCTGCGGACGTGACAGCCCCCTTTTTTACCTCAGACAACACCGACCTGAGCCCGAGCAGAGCTTTCAGGTGATACCCCCACCCCTAAGGAGCTAACAACTTCCCTGGACCTCCTCCTGTCTCTGTGGTAACCAGGGCAACAGGAAACAAGAGGAAAAGATGGAGGGAGGTTCCACTGTGGTCTCTTAGATTGATGGGTGAATGCATCAGTCGCCTTCCTCCAGATTATCTCTAACACACTCTGATCCTGCAACAGTTGCTTTTGTCTGTTCAAAGTGTAACTTCAAGATGCTGCACCCTTCTCTGTAGCATCTTGAAAACATTTACTCTGAATAACCACAAACCAACTCAGGGTCACTTTAGAAAAAACCTAATCTTAATGCTAACAAGATATTTGCTTCCTTTTTTTAACATTTTATCTGTCCATTGTTGATTTAAAACAAGAAAAACATCACGTTGGACATTTTGATGTCAGTATTTGCCTTTACTCTACATGTGCATTACAGAAAATGAAGGGAAACGTGTAATAAGAAGGATTTGAGC
The DNA here is from genome assembly GCA_006937985.1 of Aphyosemion australe. NCBI lineage: Eukaryota > Metazoa > Chordata > Actinopteri > Cyprinodontiformes > Nothobranchiidae > Aphyosemion > Aphyosemion australe. The sequence goes on along the minus strand of SSNS01000049.1, from coordinate 1,723,041 downwards.
ACAAATACAGATTGTTTCTTTACTAAAGGAAACAAAAGGTGATTTTTCAAAGCAGAAAATAGAGAAGAAGATTATTGCACAACGTTGTGGGAACACAGATGAAGTTTAAAACGTGATGATGGCTTTATGATTTTAACCCCTTCAAGCACAGCATCTCTCTCTCTCTTGTTTGTTATGTTTAGTTTACTTCTTAAAAAGAAGAGGTGACTTCTCTCTTTGTTATCAGGTGCTCGAATGTGTTGTTCCTTTTAGTTCCGGTTGAAGGTTTTTTATTTCTACAGCTTCATGTCTGATCCCGTTGATGATGGGAAGTTCTCTCTGCTGTGTCTCTCATTTTTGTTTAATTTCCATCTTCCTCTACTTTGCTGGACAGAGTGGAAGTCGAATCACTTTTCATTGTTTTTTTTTTCTTTTTACATATTTGTTATCATATGATGTTCCTCTAACAACCCTTCAAAATAAAAGCACATAAAATGAGTTCAGCATGTTATAGATGGTGTCGTAATCATGAAGGAAACAGAATAAAGAAAATGTTAAATTTTTCTTGGTTTTGATGCACGCAGCTAATTGTAAAGAAAGCCACATTTTAAAGAATGCATTTTTTCCTCTATGAGTGTATAAGTGGGGTTTATTATGTTTTCATTTTGCATTAAAAATATCATCGAAAACTGAAAATTCCAGGAAGATAAGATCTAAAAGGCTAAGGCTCTTCATTTAGAATATGTCTTCTTTCTTTTTTAAAAGTAAACACCATCCACCCATCACCTCAGCAGATAAAAGCACCTTACCAGCATCACATAAAAAGCCATTGAAAGATTTAAAATGTTTACTCATCAGCGTTTATTACATCAGAGTATATTTTTGATCCTATTCACACACATTTTCCTGTCTGGGATTTTTATGGGATAGTTTGTCATGCTGTAAATCTGCAGCTGATGGTGTTCTTCCTGCAGACTCTAAACGATCTGAGCTCTTGTTTGCTTGTAATGGTGAAACTGTGACTGCTTTATTTTTTAAATGATCAACAAGCTCGTGAATGAATGTGTCGTTGAACGAATGGGGTTGAGTCATTTATTTGTGTTGGAGGGATAACTTGTGCCTCACTTAACTCCCGTTACGAAAATGAATCTTTATATCTAAAGTGGTGAACTGTAACTGGTTAAATCTGTACCACGTCTATAAACTTTGGGCCTTAGTTGTTCACATTGTACTTTTTTTCCCAAAATACCTGAAATGTTGTTGCCAAAATCTTTGAACTTTAAAAGATGGTGGTGATGTTTGTTAAAATGTTCTCTGATTCCATGAAATATCTCATAATGCTTTGAACTTTCATGTTTACCTTAAAAGTAATGAAACTAAATCAGAAATGTTGGAAGGACCCTTAAGATGCATTTATCTGACTAATGACACTCTTGTTGATCAGAAGGAGCCAAATCCTCTTTAATATGTGAGCTTTTTATATTTGAACGTTAGAGTTTATGCCAAAATGAGTCACGTCAACGTAAAAATCCAGCCGCCTACCTCCACCGTCTCTCCCTAAAGGGCAAATGAAGAACTGACACTCCCGTGTCGTGACTTGTTCGCACTGTGATAGCAGTCATGCTTCGATGAAGATCTTTTCATTTATTCTAAAACAATAAACATCACTGAAAAATCCCCCGTTTGCATTGTTCCTTTTATTGTGGTACAAAAACACCTGGAGGGTCATGAACGACGAAGGTATTCGATTGCATCACACTTGCTTACAGGTCTGTGTGGCTCGTTGCCGTGGTGATACTCTTGAGTTTGCTTCCTTATTGTGGATCCATCCTCACCTGACTGGTTATCTGAACTCTGTGTGTCTATTTACTTTAATACTGATATTGTTAGGACACAAACCTGCATGCTGAAAGGATTGATCTCCCTGAAGGAAACACAACTGAACCTGTGCATCGTCATTAAGTCAGATCTAGACTACAGAGCAGGTTCGAGGTCAGGATACGTCACGTTTTGCATAAGTCATAGTGAAGCACTCTTGGGTGAGAATTACTCACGGTATGTGTTCATTCTGCAATTATGTCTCTGTACATAAAAAAATCAGGAGGAGGTGAGTGTGTGTGTGCACACGTGTGCGTAAGTGTGTGTGTGTTTTTATTCAACATTGATGGTTTTATAGGAACACAATCAAAAATCTGTGAATCTGTAAAAGATTCAAGATAAAGTTGAGGGGATGGATGGATGATAGATTGTATATTTTGTGTATTAGTATATTTTAGTGCAGTTTAATAAACCTCTGACCTGTATTTTGTGATTGTATTAAGTAATTTTCTTTAAAGAAGACATGTTATGCAAAACTCACCTTTTGCGCTGCCATGTGGGTCTCTACTCCCAACGTGAGAAAAACCTGTATATCCATGTTCTCTCAGTGTTTGGTTTTAGAAATGATGTGCCCAAAACATGTCGTTTCAAAATGTCCTCATTTGTGATGTCACAAATGGGAAAATTAGCATAAGATAAAGCTCTCTGCACGTCATCCACTCAGTTTGGTGCTCTACAGAGAAGCAGGAGAGCTGGAGCACTCATTGGGCAACATCTCCACAGTAGGAGGAGCTAATATTTAAAACAAATGCGTAAGCCACTAAAACAGAATTAAGCCTAAATGGCAAAAAGTGCACAAGATAAAAAAATCTACAGAATAGTGAGACTAGAAAATATAAAAAAATATATATCATCTAATAATTACAGTGAGACCTGCCCCGTGTAAAATACTCAGGTTCTCTAATAAATGAGCACTTGAGGTCAAACAATGTTGGAACACACAACACATTAAAATTACAAGTTTTATATATAGGCTAAATGAAGCAAAAAAATTAGCATATCACCTCTTTCTCACTTGGAGGAACAGCAGCTCTGCTCCAAGCCCCTCCCAGAAATCAGAGCTTCTCAGGTTAAAGCAGCCTGAGCGGGGACGGGTGGGCGTGGCCAGCCCCAACTTGTTTTCTTAAAGTGACAGAGCCCTGAAACGGCTCATTCTGGAGGGTACTGCAAATGTCAAGAATAAAACTGCTGAAATTGCTTTATGTGAGAGGGATTTTGTACAAATAATTTTATAAAATGTTTTGTGTAGACCTAGAACTATTATAGCTTAAGACAAAAAGTCATAATATGTCCCCTTTAGTGTAAATTAAATTTCATTTCTGCATTCTTTTATATATATATCCATTTTTGAGCAAATATCTTCAGAGCAACAGAACCAACAACTGTCATCTTCATCCTGTTTTTGTCAGAAATGTTTATTATTAAATAAAGAATTTGTGATTAAATAAAACATCTCTGGAAGAAACGTCTAACCAGTTTCAGAGGCAAACTTTTTTTGTGCTACTGAGAGAATTTTGTGTAGGGGAAAAATTTACTAATAAATGATCATGTTTGCAGTTCTGGGTGTTGATGCAAAGAAAACTCTTCAATAGAGTTTTTAAAGCAAATGTCAAATCATAAGTTTTTTAAAGTAGCTGTGAGAGATGCTATATTTACACAGAAAAGAAAATAGGTTTAAAAAATCTAGTGGGACAAACTCTCCTTTCCACAAGCATCAGCGTAGTTTTCTTCTGATCCTCACCATCAGTCAGAGATGGGAGTCTGGTTGTCTGCTCAGTCAGTCACTGTTGTTTGTGAGCTTGGTGACAGCACCGTACCAAATTACAGCAAATGATGGTGTAATTATATGCAATGACACCCAGAGTCTCAGAGGACTGTATTCCCTCATGCTCGTGTTATAGCTGCCTTACCCATGATGCAACATGGACAGAATGCACAAATAAGTTACAACAATGGGAGTCATACAGATTAAACCAACCCATGTGTTCAACACGCTCTAATTTATGGGGAATTCTGCAGTTAAATGTAATTTACAGCTGTCCACATCTGGCTTACATCATCCTCGACCAGTTCAAGTGATGTCATGTTCTTCTTTTTTCTTCTTGAAAACATGTGTTGGTTTAGAATAGTGCTAAATTAATTTATGTTCCACAAACAAAGAGGCAGGAAGCATAAAATGTGTGTGTGTGTGCGCGCGCGTGTGTGTGCGCGCGCGTGTGTGTGTGTTTGTGTGTATGTGTGTGTGTGTGCCTGCGTGCATGTGTGTGTGCATGTGTGTGTGTGTGCATGTATGTGTGCGTGTGTGTATGTGTGTGTGTGCATGTGTGCGTGTGTTCCTGCGTGTGTGTGTGAGTGTGTATGTGTTTGTGCGTGCTTGTGCGGGTGCGTTTGTGCGTGTGTGTGCTGTGTGTGTGTGTATGTGTATGTGTGTGTGTGTGTGTGCATGCAGGCGTGTGCGACTGTGCGTGCTTGAGTGTGTGTGTTTGTGTGTGTATGTGTGTGTGTGTGTGTGTGTGTATGTGCCTGTGTGCATGTGTGTGTGCATGCATGCATGTGTGTGTGTGCGTGTGTGTGTGCGTGCATGTTTGTGCGTGTGTGTGCCTGTGTGTGTGTATGTGTGTGCGTGCATGCATGTGCATGCATTTGTGCGCGCGTGTGTGTGTGTGGTCCACATGGTGACAAACATGATGGACAGTGTTATGTGGATGATTTCATCCACTGAACATGAAACTCAAACTCAGGAGAAGCCAGAATAAATGGTTTTATTGTGACATCAGTGCTTGTAGATTTCCGGTAAACATCCATCATTCTAATGTCCTATCTAATGTATTTATAACCTCATGTTATGACATATGGTATAGTATTGAATCTCCTGGTATCAGATGCCATAACATATACAGTATCTGTATATGGAGACAAATATCAACTAAATCTAACAACTAAAGTAAAAGTTCACATGCATTAGTGTAATGGTAGAGCTGAACAAGAACAATCTAAAAGGTTTTTGAACCTTTGTATGGCAATAAAGTGTTGCCAGTTTCAGTAAAACTTATTGCCTATAAATAAAATGTATTATTATTATTATTATTATTATTGATATTATTATTATTATTATCTTTGCCCTTTTTAATTTTTTTCCAGTTTAAGAAAACTAAGTGGTTTGCCAGCTTTGAATGGCACCAGCATGACTCACACCAGCTATCACAACAAAAGTAGGCCTACCTCAAATACAGTTTACCCACACATGCTGTTATCTAGTAAAAATCTACCTCTCATTTTCAATTAAAATATTTCCATTAATAACAGAAACATTGGTTTGAATCTCATTTAATGGAATAAATCAGTTTAAATTTCCTTTTTTTTCTCAGGTTGCCGGTACACATAATCTAGGCCTGTCAGAGAAGACAGCAGCCGGGAAAGTTGTCTGCATCTGAAACTGCTCATAAACTCATTAGATCTTTAAAGAGCTGCAAGACGTCCTTGGTGGCCTACATTTAGAGTTCTGATGCTTGCAGGAAGTTGGAGGTATTTTGAAATATCAAGAAAGAGGCCAGTTTCCCCACATCCCTCCTTCTGCAGAGGGATTGGACAATGTAGCGCAGCCAAAGCAGCATCTGAAGTAGATTAGGATGCATGATCTAATCCACGTTCTGACTAATTAGCTAACATTACACTTTATTCATCATTATTAGAGGCGCGTACTTTAGGGGGGGAAGCAACATGACAGCTCTCCAGTTTGTTAACAAAGCAGGAAACATACAAAACAAATGCTGCCAGTTTACTCAGTCTTGCAAATGCCAATACACACACACACACACACACACACACACACACACACACACACACACACACACACACACACTTTTGATTCATTTGGTCTAGCCGCCCTGTGTGTCTGCTTTGTGATGCACTAAACATTCTGTAAACATTAGCAGGGCATGGTTACTGTCACCATGGCAGCATGACAACACCGCTCCGCTCGGCCCTCTAACACGGGACAGTAGTGTTATTTAATATTTTGCTACACATGAGCACAGCATGTTTGTATCACATAATCCTGTCACACCAGCGAAGGCTGTCTGCACGGCCCTCATGGCTTCCTCGTGCTGCCGAGCGCAGCCCAGCTGTTGCTATGTTTTGGTGTTATCGCACAACAACAGCAAAGGATACAATGTTGGCCGAGAACAGGTTGCCCTTCGTGCGATCTCTTCACACAATCACTTTGGCCACCGTGAGCATCACATGGGACAAGAGCAGATGCAGCTGCTGAGATTTAGAGCAATTACGTCATTTTAAGGAAGTTTGAGGAAAACAGATCTTTTTGTGTGCATGATGAAAATTAAAAATATTAGACACAATTTTTTATTATCTGCATTGTTTCAAAACCAGTGAAATCTCAGTGCTAAAGCATTTTTTATGTCAGTTTGGTCTCTTTGAACTGCTAAATGAAAGAAAATAGACGCTTGAGTCTCTGCAGCAAAACACAAACCTACACAAACAAAAGTTTTTTTTTGTCACCTCTGCATCCTGAAACAACTTTAGTTCTGCCAGAATCCAGCAGGTCAGAGTAAATTTGCCTTTTCATTATTCACATGAAATCACAATGTTATCGTGCATTACAAATCATTTTTTACTGGCTTATGAAAGAATAGAGTTTGTGTCTTCTCTAGCAAATAAACCTGGGAGTTTCCTCATTAACAATCATTTCAATTCATGAAAAGTTACTGAACAAGTTCCTTTAAAGCATTAGCATGTCACCTCTTGGCATTTTTTGGGAAGATTATTTCTGCATTGCTTAAAAAGAAAACGTTTGGTTCTTTAAAATGTTTTAATGTGAATTTGATATGTCAGAAGTCAATTTTAAATGCATATTTATTTATTTGCTTTGTAGCAATATGCAAAATTGATAAGACTGATGAAATAAATAAAGCTTCAGCAAAACAACATTCTGTAAAAAGGAGGCATCTCATCAGGCTCCACTGTGGACCAGAGGTTTGTAGGAAGTGAGTGTAACTCTGTCAGTTTTGCAGAGTTTCCTGATCCTTCTCGCTGAAGTGAAATTTGTTAGAAATAGAACCACTTGTCCAAACATCAATCAGCGGGGAAGTGAACTGGCGGCAGAGCCTTCACCCATGCAATCAAAGGAAGGTGTGTCTGCAGCTTCCAGCCCTGGAAATGGCCAGGAAAGGTGTTGTTACCATGGTAACGTAAACAGAATGATCCAAACACTGATTAGTGTGCAAAGATTATGCAACCCATGTGCTGGGAGGTGTGTGTGTGTGTGTGTGTGTGTGTGTGAGTGTGTGTGTGTGTGTGTGTGTGTGTGTGTGTGTGTGTGTGTGTGTGTGTGTGTGTGTGTGTGTGTGTGTGTGTGTGTGTGTGTGTGTGTGTGTGTGTGCGTGTGTGTGTGTGTGTGTGTACAGGCGCAGATGGTTTCCTGAGTCACAGTCATAAATGCAGACTCTCTGCAGCTGGTTGAAAACCACTTGAACCTGTAACGACCACTACTCACTCCTGCCAGCCAGCGTAGCAGCAGGCGTGTATTTTATTAGCAGATGTAAGTGTGTGCTTTACAACATCTCCGCGGTATAAAAATAATCCTGTCTCCATGTGGCTGTGTGAGTCTGAGATGTGTGAGCACCGTAAGGAGGGAAGATGAGATCTGTCTAATCTGGTCTTGGCATCAGCTGATTTTTCCACTCATTCTCACGCTGAAGGGGATTTATCTGTATAAATACACACATATATGCTTCTTCTGCAGAATTAATATTCTGATGTAACTACTTTACATTTAGATTTGCACAATTGTCTTAAAATCAAATAACACTTGTATTAAGTAACATTTTTGGGAGTTAGAAACTCAGATTTTACTCCACCTGCTTGTTGCTTTTCAGCTTATTTTGAGTATAAATTAGATGGTTTTCTGTTTGCCTCTTAGATTAAATTAGATAATATAAAACGCAAGCTGAAAAGCTAAACTGCTTATTTTTTGGACAATTTACATGACATCACTGGATATATTAAAATTTGACCTAAAATTATTTATCATTTTAAAGCAGATAAACGTGATGCATTTGGAATTGCTACTTTATAGTTAAATACATTTTACATGAAGAAAACTGCCTAGTAACTGATTTCTACATGTTTTGCTCCTGTCTGATATAAAACCACATATATGATCATTATCAGAAAAGGAATCTTAACATTTGCTTCTAAGAATTAAACACAAAAATAACAAAAAATAAAAAAATGATTGAAAAGTAGAAAAGAAAACAAATTTTATTCAAATTTGTACAAACTCGTCATACATTTCTTCTGCAGTCCCAGTTCAGTTTCTCTCTAAGAACCTGCTAAAGCAATACAAATGGTTGCTAGAACACAAAAAATCCTTCAAAACAGCTCCAGACCAGCAGACGTGCCCACCCACACGATCTGGAGAAACAAAAAAGAAAGTGGACATTATGGAGATGAGGATAAAGGATCAAGACAGCACAGTCAGTTACACAAGCCTGGTCTCATTCCTGTCAGGTCCACCCAGACTCAGCCTTCAAGCACTCGTGGTATGTAAGCTGTTTGTTAAAGCAGAAAGGAGTCCAACATGTCTGTCAGACATGAATCTCACAGATACACATCAAAGTGGAGCAGAGGGGCTGATGAAGGTCGCGCTGCTGCGTGTTGTATCTAAACACTTTGAACATCTGATTTCACAGACTTATTTTACAGCAGCACTTGATGTTATTGGAAAAAAGGTAACTTTTGTCACACCAAATTGCAATGAGGATTGCCAGAAGGTCTCTGTTCATAGAGTAAAATATTTTAAACAATATGCAAAACAAATTATATTCATGCAAGGTGCACAAGGCACAGACAGAAACAAGTTCCTTATAAATGTCTTCATGTCAGGCTACACTAGAGAAAACACAGACACACTGACACAAAGGATGCACACAAAGTGATAAACAATTTAATTTAATTTAAACCCATCAATGTGATTTGGACATAGAGCTTTAGCAGAAACCTTTTACTTGTACACCAGGCTGTGCAGGGCAATTGTATCCTATCATGTCTGTCTTTATCAGGTTTTATTGTAAGAGCATATCCAGTTTCCTGATGTTTAAATGCAATTCTGGTTTGCCTTAAGGGTAGGAAGGACTGGAGCAAAGTTCTAATTTCTAAAAGCAAACACTAAACTGAGGATTCTAAAAAGCCAAAATACATGTTTTTAAATCATCAGGATCAGGTTGTGAGGTTTTATGAATAATGTTGTTTTTTTTTGTCAGATGAAGGAAACTTAGCCCGTTGATGAATTATATCAAATTACATATAATTTTATCAATACAAAAAAACCAAACAAACAGAATTTTGACAGTAAATCAAACTCAGGTGCTCAAGATGTGAAATTGTGATCATTTATTGAAACATTTCATTTTGTCATTTTGAAACTTTCATCTGAGAGTGTTAAAATAATCATTTCAGTGAGGTCCATCTAAATATTTAGATCTCATTACAGGTAATAACCACTCTTGTTTACAAAAGAAAAATAAACATTCAAAAGGCTTCAATAATAGTCTAAAGTCAGTCAGTAGCATACTGGTGATTTATTTACCTAAAGGAACATTTGAGGAAAAGGGACTTTTTTATTTCATTTTTATTTTATTTTATTTTATTTTATTTTATTTTATTTTATTTTATTTTATTTTATTTTATTTTATTTTATTTTATTTTATTTTATTTTATTTTATTTTATTTTATTATTTTTCTGATTGGAAGTTTGAGTTCCCAGTGCCATTGAACGTACCTGCTTGGCCTCGCTGCTGTGAGTAGCAGATAAAACTTCATCTCCCAGCATGCTTTGCCGCGTCTCCTCCTTACAGCGCATGCTCGCGCTCAGAGAACGGGCAGAACTGCTGCTCGGCTCGTGTTTACGTTGAGATGCTCACAACAAAGGACAGCGCAGCGCCGAGAGCTTGTCAGTGAAAATAACGTAACGTGGATACATTTTCTCTCACGAACAGCCTTTGTAACTAATTTCTCCAACAAGAGGAGAACAATTTACTCACACCTCGCGTGTCTTCCGTTATTCATTTTTATTACGTGGTTCGGTTTATTTTTTTTTATTCATTTACCAGTTTAGAGACGAGGAGAAATTTCCTGTGAAATATCTATTTGTTATTTTTTTGAGCTCGTGGGACGTTAGCTAGCCTGCTACCTTCAGCAAGTTGGTTGGAAATCTCGGAGCACCGGAGGACTTCATCATTTATATTGCAGTGAGTACGTGTTTACAACATAACCTGAATGATCTTAACATAAAAACAGCCGTGTGTGTGTGAAAACGGCTTTATCTCCCCCTCTCGCTAAGTGTCACCTGCTTTGTCCTGCCAGCTGCTCTGAGACTGTGCCATTTAATAACGCTGTCTTACCTCATTTGGTAATGTCCTACCACACTGCTGGTAAGTCATCACAGGCAGCGCTGCAGCTGCAAAGTACTGATCTTTGTCATGTGTTCTGCACACACACACACACACACACACACACACACACACACACACACACACACACACACACACACACACACACACACACACACACACACACACACACACACACATGCACCTGCTTTGACTATTATTTATCAGTGGAAATCCAAATGCCCAGAGATAAAAGCTTACGTTTATTAGGGATTGTGGCTTTGCGTGTGTGTGAGGCAGGCAAGTATTAGTTCCTCTCATCCATCCTCTGGTGTTGACCGGCCGCAGAGGGATGGGGCAGAAAGGAGCGAACACTGAGCAGGAATTAAAGCAAATGCATGGGCCAAAGCTTGATTTACAGTTAATGACACCCCCACCCCACCCACTTGCATCTCTGTCTCCCATCTCATTTCAGTGCTCCCACCCTCCTCCTCTCCCTCTCTACATGCTACCTTCCTCTGTCTGGTTCAGTCTGCTATAGCATGACGATCTGATAAGTAAAGCTGATAGATCTCACTGCTTCCATTCCCCATGTTTGAAATGTCACAGAAAGACAAACTCCATCTGCAGCGGGTGGGTTTTAGTCTGCCTGCTTGTATTCTGCATAATAATCAGAAAGCTATGATCTTTAAAATGCATTTATGATACTGTTACTATCATGCAATCACTTTCATTTCTACTGAATAACAATAAATAAAATTTAAAACATGGACACAAACAAGTGATGCATGCTCTGACAATATTGGCAAAAATAGTAAAATATGAAATACATTTTACACGTTTCTACATTTAATGACAATGAGAACCTAATCTGCACATTCGCTTTGCAGAAAAATGTTTTTAAAAGTCTTTTGGCATAGACATTGTTGTGCTTTAATTGATGTTCTGCAAACATAAGTGAACTTGCGTTAATATCACATTCAGGAACATGACCAAACAGATTTGGATTAAAGCTGTACAGTAGCTATTATGCATGTGATTTATTATTTATTAGAAACGATGACAAGTGTCTTAATAGAATGTTTAATTTTACAAGGTGAAAGCTTTTCTGAGAAGGGCTCGGTCACGCTGTTTGTTGTGTAACTCGGGGAAGTGCAGGTGTTGTATGCGCATGTTTGCACATTTTTGCTGGGTGTGTTTTCTACAGGCCCATGTGTGTATCCTCTGCTTGGTCTAGAGTCTCAATTTCTGCAAGGCAATTCGAGTCAATGTTGGTCAGGGGTGTGGAGCGAGCTCGGGTGTCCTAATGGAGGCTCAGTGCTGCTCATATCCTAGTAACCCAGTTTGTGGCGGTACAGAGAGAGACCCTGCAGTCTAGTCTGGAAAGAAAACAAAAAACAACTCTTTTATTTAGTCAATCACAATGGAATTAATTTAATTGAACTTTTTTAAAGTTCAGCAGTATGGCTATTGCCCTTATATCCACATCTGAGGTGGTAAAGCAGCTCTAGAGTGGTCCAGTTTTCATCTTGATGAATAAAGACCATGTTTACACATCTTTTCTGTTTCTGCAGAACAAAGATGCTTGCAAAGTCAGGCATAAATACCTCAGCTGCATACTGTTTAATTTCATTATGTAGAAATATTTTTGCAGACAATGAAATGTACTGTAGACATAACTCGTTTCTGTAGTATGACTCTGTCAATAATGTGTGTATTTGGATAAGCCTGTGATGGGACGAAATCAGCAATTTAATGATCTATATTGTTGTGAAAATGATGTTTATTCAATAAATAAAGATAACTTAGTGTGTAGAAGCAGACAGGCATGCTTATAAACACCTGTCAAAGAGTTAACGACCACCTTTTAATGTCTCCATGACCACATTTAACCATGATGACAGGCAGGATGAAAACACCGCTCTGCCACAGCTGATAAACAGTTTGGCGAAAATCAGACTTGTAATTTTCTCTGTAAATTAGAGTGTTAAGTGAGTCAAAACCTACTTATTTACTTAATGAAAAAGATACAGACGCAGCCTCTTAGTGGCGAGCATCGTTCGTGATGTCTCTAGAAATGTTCGAAACCAGAAATAAACACCTGTGTCGTGACGTGGGACTTTTGCTGTAATCTATGTTTTTGCACGTGCCTGTGATGTGTAGTCTGCTGGGGGAGTTCTGCTCGGCCCAGTCGGTGGGTGTACAGATGAGCAGCAGCTTTGAGAAGCTAGGCTCAGTCCTCCCGGTCCGGCTTACTCGGTGCTGGGCTGGTAAACATGCTGAAGTTTGTACGGGGAGATTACGTCCCTCATGGAAAGTGGGTCAGACAGTGGGCACGATTTTATGGCCTTGTTTCTGCAAGGTGGGGAATAAAAGAGGAGGGGGAACATTAAACCACCAGTGATTTTCCATAATGTTCCTATAGGAAGCTCCTGTGCTTCTTTTCCTTTTCCTTTGTCATAACGTATCATCAGTAGGTTAGGGTGATGGGTTGCCCTCTAGTCAACTTCAAGTAAACATTCAATGTTTGACTTTATTTTAATTTGTAAGCCCTGAAAAGCAACATTTGGCAGTCACAAGCTGCTTTGTTTTGGTCACACAGACACAGCTGTTTGAAATAGTTTATATATAAACAAAAGTTTATTTTTAGAGCTTTAAGATCCATCCAGCGCTTGGGCTGTTGGTTATTGTTTTTCTGAGTTTCTGCAGACAAGACTGGGAGTACAAACAAAGCAAACAGCATAGATATGAGTAATACAAGTCTGGAATTGCCCTTCACTTTTCCCAATTTTAACCCACTACAGAAAACAGAAGTCCGTTTGGATTCATGCACCTCTTTGAATTGATTTTACAAGCAATTATGCAAACTTTGTTTTATTACAAAACACACCTTGTCTTGTTCAAAATGAGGCAAACTCAGCCTAAACTCTGTTAGTGTTAGTTGTTGTCTCCACTTTCATTTTTCTACAGTTTTCTATTGCGCCCTCAAACATCAACCATCGATATACATGCACTGGTAAACTGAAATGAGCAAAATACAAACAATATGCAGAATTATGCATCTTCTAAAATTCACTGGAAAAATCAAAATAAAGAATATATTCTCCTTCATGCACTAAAATGAATGTACCAGTGTAGCCATGCTTTATCTTACATCTATTTCCAATGTTTCAACAACACATTTATGAAAATGTTAAATGTATGTGTTGTTTAGTGAGGCCCACTACAGTCAGAGCAGCATTAAAGGAGTGTTCTGTACATTTATGAGGAAGTAGATCTTTGTAATTCCAAAGTGGCTGGTGGAGAACCACCAGGGAAACGTCACTCATGTCTAACCTTTTGGTTGGTGTGTCTTTGATCGTGTGTGTGATACCTCCAGCCAGACTCAAACCACGGTGTGTTTCTGTATTCCCATCATCAACATGTTTCATTTTTACGCTCATGAAATAATAGCGGAAGGGTGTTGAGATTGTAACATCATATCTGTGGTTTTCTTGTTTCTTCTGAAAGGCAGATCTATTTGAGCACCGTCCAGCACACACAGACTAGCAGACATACACTCAGTCTCAGTCTGTACTCTTCAAAGCTGCCCGATCATGCCCGATAACCATTTCCTGCTTCACTTTTCAACTTTCCTGTCCCAAATTAGCTTGAGCGAACAAACGGTGGAGTGTGAATGGTGTTGCTGCTGTTGATTCCCTCATGAGTGCTGCTGTTTCTGCTAGGACAGAAAACTACACATCCGCCATATTGTACTTGTACTCAGTAAATCAAATCCTGAACTACTGAGGTGGAAGTAGAGCCAAAAACTCCAACTAGCCTCGCTGAAGCTTTAATGCTAGCAGTAGCCAATGCTAGCAGCTCGTTTTATTTGCCTGGACAAGACTAATGATCACAAACTATGACCAGATGCACAATTAGACCTACACAAAACCCTCTCTGTTTTGTTCCAAGAAAAATACAACCCTCATCAACGCTGCAAAAGCGCAGACTGAAAAAGGAAGCTGAATAGAAGCAAGCCCTCTATTCGTTAATGTAAAAACCTTTCCCCTGATGTTCATTACTTTAAAAATGAGTCGGACCAAAACGTTCCAGTTGCACATCCTCTAAATTATTAATTAAGCTTAGCAAAGGTCCAGAGTTAGACTCAAATGGACTGCTCTTGCTGTGCTGTTTAAGACGATTTAGGACCAAAACTCCCAGTTTACCAGGCCAGTCCTGCTGTTTTTGACCTAAGAATTCCTTTCACCAAAAATACGTTTCTGTGTACAATCAAACTTCCTCTCAACAACAAACACAGAAATCTTCCCATGACTAAGAAAAACAAAAGTGTAGATATTCTTCCTATTACAGCAGAATAAGACAGCTTTCAGGTTTGGTGAGTAAAAAGGCTGAAGTAACAGAAATCAGAGTGTTCAGAGGAAAAATGCTGCTTCTATAGTATTTACAGTAATTCATTATTGAGTGAGAATTTTATTAGACAAGAGCAACATATTTCAGTAACTCCTTAAGTACAGGTTACAGAGGTTTCATGGACTTTTTGTGACCATGTTAAAAAAGAAACCACTCCAGAATCTTGCGTAAAAATTCCCTAAATATATATTAAGTAGTTTTGGAAGGACTGACCTAAATATAACTTATACAGACCCAGATCTGTACAATATGAGTGTCTGCTGTCACATTCTTCCATTAAGGTCACATTGCATGTTTTACATGGTCCAAAGATGACACATGGCTGCATAAGCACTTGGTCATGTTGTGGGGACATGCATCTGTTTATACAGCATGTGAATGTAAGCATCTCATGCCTCTTGTTTGTTTTTCCCATCACAAAGTTTCATGGAGGAATGAGTAATCCAGCATGAAACCCGTCACTGTTCCATCCGATGAAGAAAATATTTCCCAGAAATGTCTCTGAAGTGATGGAAAAATGCTGGATTGTCTGCTTGTATGACATCATATCCCCGTGCATGTTTAGAAATATGTTTCAGGTAACTCACGTTCTCGGCGTTTGCATCATGCCTCAGTTTCTGCATACAACACGCTTTTGGTGCTCGTGTTCTAGATCTTGTCGAGTTGTTGCATGTTCACCAACAAGGCTGTTTGTTGTATGTGTGTGTGTACGTCGGTCTGCATTCCTCCCTCTGAATCATTAATGAGACTGTAACTCGAACACCACCCCCCACCCCTCCACCACCTTCTGTCATCAGTTTGTCTCCTCCAGGCGCAGCTCACAGGAAAAGCAGTGGGCTGCTCAGTCAGAGCCGACCACCGGCCCCCAAAAACTGAAAACAGAAACTGTTTATCATGAGGTGGGCAAAGCAACCACGGATAGAAACTCAAACTGAAACCTTTCAGGCCACATTTCAACTCAAAATGAAACAAATGGTTTATATAGTTTGGGGAAATTAATTAATATTTATATAAATTATATATATATATATATATATATATATATATATATATATATATATATATATATATATATATATATATATATATATAATGCCTAGTTTATTTATCATTTAATCCTGGTCAAGTTGGGCTTTCTTTGGCTACGACTACATTTCTAAAAGAATTTTTCTGGCAGATCTGTACGCCACTGGCATCAATTTGTTAACGTGTTGGCTATTTAAATGTGAATTCTTTTTCTGGCTTTATTATGACAGCAAGTGAACGGTTGTAGGGTGTTTTTTCTTGGCTGTTTTCATCATGGTTTGTTTGGCTTCTTTTTAGGGATGTACAGTTTGCTGTGACCCCAAAAATGTCTTCCTGGTTAGCAAACACACCGTAAAGCTTCTTGTAAATTCAGTGTGAAAGTTTTTACTGAGTGAGAAAGACTGAAAGTTATAGTTTTGTTAGGTGTTTAAAAATAACGTAGAAAAAGAAGAAAATACTTACATGTAGGTAAGTCTGATGCTCACTTTTAATGTTTATAGATTATTTGAACATAGGTGAACTAACGTGTTTGCACACTTCGTTTGAAATGAGCTTTTAGAAACCTGCTTTATTTTAGAAAGCTATAGAAACATTTAGGACAAACAAAACTCATTTATTGGTTCAGCTACTTTTATTTCATTTTCCTTATCCACTGTAGGTTCTTAAAGCAACCAAATTCAGTTTTTTGGACATTCAATTCAAATCTTTCCAACATTATTTGTAATAAAAGCAGAACCAGTACTGTTTTAATGACTCTTCCTGGGTTCTTTATGTTAGAGAGCATAGCAGAGAGAAGGAAATGATTAGATGAGTCAGTTTCACCTCTTTGCACTGTGTGTTGTCATCCACTTAACTTTGATTCACCTTGATGATGAGCACCAGTCCGATGGCGTTCTGGCCTCACACCAAGAGCCTTGTGACGGTGGGGGCGATCAAGCATCCTGGAGTCTGGGAAGATGCCAGTCCCCCGCTCCACAGCAACCAGTTTGTTATGAAGAGTCAATTTAATGCCCAGCAGGAATTTGGTGCCAAAGGGTCTGACTCCAGTCTGTTGTTTAAGGAGTGGTGGGTGGAGATGTGACTGGTGCCACTGAGCACTGGGAAAGACCTTGTCCTGGGTAGATCTTGTTTTTTTTAAGCAGCATTAACGGAACGTTTCAGAGTGGCTTTAAGAGGCCGGGCAGCTTTTGATGCCATCCATGCAGTCTTCTCATCAGCTTCCAGCAGCACGACTCGGGTTAACATTCCTCACCTTGCATCTAATGTTCCAGACCTTTTCTTGACCCACTCCACATATTTCATGTCTGGCTGTTCGGAATATTGTTGTGGCAACACTTCCTCAGGTCAAGTGTCTGGAATCCGGCCCAGCTGGATTATTCTAATCAGCTTTGTTACAGACTCCTATTTTCTGACATTGTCACAGATAGGTGAGATCCTGTGAATAGTAAACCAACACGGGCCAACGTTGACTATACAGCCATGTCTGTGTTGAACCACTGTTTTGGTAACACCACAAAGGGAAGTGGTCTGCTGTTTCTAGGAGTTTATTGGACGTCTGGTGTAAGCTAATAGCTACCCCAGAGAGCCCAGATACCACTTACTGTGACGTCCTGCAAAACTGTGTTTTCATAAGAGGGAGGAAACCTAACCTACACCTCATAAAACTGACAGATGAGTGAGGCTAATTAATTTTTTATTTGCCGTATTAGAGAACATGTGTGCACCATCATGAGCATGCAGGATGTGCATCAGCCATTATTCTACCAGATTTTCTTAAGAGAGTAATTTACAGCTCAGCTCAGCTTTTACGGTTCTTACAAACAGACCCAAACCAAACCCCTAAGGATAGATGTATGTTTGGTTTATAAATCATTCCTGAGATTAAAATAATCTCGTGACAACAGCAAACATAATATTTCAGATAAATCAAAGATACGCTGTTCAGAAATATTAGAACACGGATCATCTGGTTACAATTCAGTTCTCTGCAGGAAAACGAGTGTTTGCATCCATGCGAGTGTCACTCTGACACCACCCACCAACAGCTTTTGATGTAATCTGTTTTCCTTGGAGCTCAGAGCTTCAGAACTTGGAGACTGGGAATAACGTCACACCTGAGTTGATTGTGTTCAAGCTGTAAGTTGGAAAATCCACACAGGCTTTGCTTTGGCAAACAGAGGAACACATATCCACTGATAGAGGCTGTGTGCTGGACTTTTGTTTATATTCATCATCACTTTTTGTGTGTGAGGCGTATGTGTTGTGTCTAGGGTCAGGGCTTTCTGAGTTGGATGAAATTTCAGATGATTTTTCTTTCTAGGAAATCTTAAATTGAAATCGAAGCTCTATCTCTTTGATTTTAGGAAACTAGTAAAACACAATGACATCTTCTAGAGAATGGACACTATCAAGAATTGATCCAGACCTGATGGAGCATGTATGAAGCGTTTATTTCCTCAAGTCAAGGAGGCCCCACTTCAAAACTTTATAGATTTACAGCAAACGTTTTGCAGGGAGGTTTTGGAGTTTTCCTAAATGGCTGCTGTTTGTAAAAACAGAATTAATGTCATGCAGACCAAACCAAAACAAAAGGTGCATTTCCTTTATTGGAACTTCGGGGTAAATTTACCGGAAGTTCCCGACGTGCGCTTGTCTCCACTTGACCTGGCCGGCCGAATGGCCGTTTTTCGGAAATTATGGCAACTCAGGAGGAAATAGGAAATGTGTGTATGTGGCGGGAACCGTTATTTAGGAAAACACGAGTTGTTAGAGAGACGAGTGATGGAAGCCATCGCTGCATATAACAACATAGCAAACATAAACGTGCCGACTATTGTTGCTTCCTCCATTGTGTCGATCTTTGTTTCCTGCTTTTCAATCGTTTTGCGCTGATCGATGACGTAACTCACTGCGCAGCGGTCGCTATGTGCTGACGTTTCATCAAATTCCTTACAGGGCCAAATATATATGGAGACAGGGCGGCTTAAGAGGACCGGGGCTTCGGATCTCCCGGTCAATTTCACGCTCACAGATTTACCCGGATGTTCCGATAAAGGAAACACACCTAAACAGTTGTCATTTCAAAATAGCTCCAATGTTCAAAATTCTATAGACTCATGCAAATTTATTTTATAAACCTTTATACCTCCATCTTGGTTTTTAGAGCAGAAAAATTTCTGACCCGTTGCTACTCTGGTAATGCTGCATTTGGCTGCTGCTGGTGATATTTACACTTGTAAAAAACCCATAAAATAACCATGAAATGTAAAATTATCATTTTAAGATACGCTTGAATGAACCGCTATGAAATTTTGAAAATTGACAGTTTTAGGCAGCAGCAGCAAACTTTGGCCTTAGTTTTTCTCAGAATAGCTGTTAGCTCATCAGTCGTGTTGGGTATAAAGCAGTTCTGGAGGCTGTGTGTGAGTACAATAGTAATTATTTTTAATTTTTACACAGAAGCTCAAGGAGGTCAATAAAAATCCCTTTGAAACCAGACAACCTGCTGAGGTTTTTACATCCAGGTGTTGAAATATCCTTCCCTCTGTTAACAAATAAATACTTGAAGCTGTCATTACGTGTTTTCTGCTCCTGATTTTGTTGAATTAATCGTGATAAATGTTTGTCTTGTGACAAAAGATGAATCTTAAGCACACGACCACCTTTAGCCTCCAGAGCCATCTGAACTGAACGTTCCTTTGTTCTCTTCAAGTCAAGTATAATAGGACTCCTGTACAGGATGTTTCCATCCATCAGCTTGTTAATGGAAGACCTCGTATATCTCCACAATCAGACACGCATAGGAAAACACCTCCAGGGACCAGCGAGCATGAGAGGAGGGAGTGTGTCTGAGAGTGGGCAGGGAATTGGGACTTCCTGTGTGCATCGACACGCCGACTCTGTGTAAATCACCTCCAAGCAGGCTGAGCTACAGGCAGGCATGTCTGGTTAGACAGAAGTGTATCGTTTGTCCTCTGAAGTTTCACCTTTAGACTAAACACGGGAACAGAAATACGAAGACAAATTGAAATTATGCACACTCAGACATTATTTCATTTTTAGCTGCCGCTCAGCAGCACATGTCAAGAATTCACACTCTGGTTTGTCTTGATAATGAAGTCTTGTCTCTGCCCACACCACACTGAGCTCCAGGAGAATGTAATTCACGCTACATTAATTTACTGTAACATTGCCTCAGCCAGTGAAATTTCACTTTATGAAGTCGTCAGCTGGTCTAAATCTAATTTCTTTGGATTGGAAATTATTTGCTGCCAGTTCTCATCATCTTTAAGACCAAGAACTGGAGATCCAAATTGGAAAAGATCATACCACCTTTGGATTTAACACAGTAACTATCAAACACACACACACACACACACACACGAAAAACAAAAGCAAACCTAAAACCATCAGATTGTTAGAAAAGAGGAGGTGTTTTAGTCCTACTTCTGAAATCCAATTCACACCACTGAAAGAAAGTGTGAGCAGGATGAAAAATTTAACACGAGGTTTTTGCCAAATACAGAAAATCAGTTTGGCACTAAACCAAGAGTCCTTCAGAAAGCCTGTTTATTCTGGTGGTAAAGAACAAAAGAGTTCCATTATTTTTCAGTATTCAGTCCACACCATTTAGATTCTGTACGAGTATCAGAACAGAAACGGCAGTATTTATGTTTTTAAAGCCACATTCCTTAACTTTGCAGATATATGCTCTCTGTCGCCCTCTCAAGGATTGCTGCGTAACGTCACTATCGTAACATTAAATCTCTCTCAAGAATAAGAGGCATGTTTACATTCTTAATGTCAGGCAAAACAACATAAACAAACTTTTCCACCTCCACACATTGAGTAAATAGTTTTATCAGGACTGTATAACAACTTTATGTCCGACCAAACACAATAACCCCGGTGAAATAATTCATTACTTTCCTAGCCATTAGCAGCACGGCTAGGTCAGAGTCCGTAGTTCATGCCTTTCTTTCTAAAAGAGCTCTCCAGCGAGGAAAAGACGGCCCAATAATAACTCTGGTCTTTGCTCTTGCTCTATCACATTGTTCTTTTCTCTTCCTAGATTCCTCTGATAAGGGATTTCTAGCTTCCTTTGTTGAATCTGCCACTGCTAAACAGCGAGTCTATGTTATACAATTATGGCAAGCCAAAGGGATAAAAAAATTGCGCGTTTTAAACTAGCATTAAACTCCCACTCCGCCAAAACGCGAGTTTAAGACGCAGTTTGGACGAACATAATGCTCGCTTTTAGAACACGCGAGTTTTTGCCGCCTTTGGCGTCAAAACGCACGTTCAAGACGCGCATTTTGGCGGACATAACGCACGTTTAGAACGCGCACTTTTTTTATCCCTTTGGCTTGCCATATATGGCCGTAAAGCAACACCTAGTCAGTACTTCCAGTACGACCCAAGCTCAAAAACTTGTATAGTGCGGTAAACAGACGTGGGACCCCCCAATACTATCACAGGTACGAAAATGAACATAATAGATGATAGTATGACGCCTAAACTTTACAAAAAAACATAATTTTAAGGTGTAAAAGTTGCAGAATGTTGCTTTAAACAGCCATAAAACCCATCACTGCATGATAAGATTCACACATCACTGTACATTCTGAATTTATTCGGTTTATTTAATGACTTATGTCAACTAAAATCATCAAAACTTAGTTTAAAGGGACTATGTGGACTTCGAAATTTTTATGTTAAACAAGCAGCCTAAAATGTTCCTAGTATGATATACGTAAGCCCCCGGTTTGCTTTGAAAGCACCCACAACCCTTACCCCACACGTATTTAGTAATAATTTCTTACCTGTCCAGCAACAATGATGCCAACTGCGGGTCTTTTGTCTCAGCATTTTCCACTTTTCAAATGCCGACCGGACCGATGTTTATTTTCGTTCTTTGCCTTCGGCGACCAGACTCGAGTTTTGCCCTTTTTGTCGCGCTGGAATAAACTCTTGGGTTCTTTGTCTTGTTTGGGGTCTGGGCTGGAGTTTCGCTGGTGCTTGAAGCAGCTCTCTTCTCGTTCTTGGCTGAATCAGCTACCAAAACCACCTCTCGCTCTACCGCTAAGCCACAGCTAGCAAACAAACGCTGCGGGCGCGTGAGCACGTATGACGTCATCACGCATTACGCTACCTCTGGAGGACACTGGGGAAGCCTGCTTGTTCGACCCAAACACAATCTTTTCTGTGAGTTTACAGGCCTACAGAGGCAATCACAGTAAAAATGCCAGGGCTCATTCTACAGGACCAGGGCATTGCAGGAGAATGTATGAGGAATGAATTTTAAATTTCTATACTTGTATTTGCTGTTAAACTTCCACATAGTCTCTTTAAAGTCATCTAAAGCAAATTATTTACTACTTCAAGTAAAGAGAATCCCTAGTGACACAAGCAAATGTTGAGTTTAGTCACTGTTCCAGTTTTGACTCGTTTTTGTCTTGAATGCTGTTAATTTAGCTGTTTAAGGAAATTAACCAGGCTAAAGGAGTTCCCTTCTTCATGATGATTTAGTGTGAAGCTAAATGCAATTATCCTGCTCAGAATCAATACAGCGTCTCTCTTTCTATCTCTTTCTTTGGGTGTGTCCTCAGATTTTCTTTCTAAGGAAAGTGCTGACACTTCCTCCCAGTTTCTTATTAAAACCACCACACACACATATTTTAGTGTCAGTAACACGGCTCATAACAAGCCTTTAGGATGTGGATAAAACACTCACCAGCAGCATTCTCTCTTCTTTGCTAAATGTGATCATTTTGGTCAGATAAATCAAATCAAATCAGTTTAGTTTTTTAGATTTTTACTTTTTTAAACTCAAGCGACGGGCTGCTAGAAAAGTAGCAAAAGCTTTCTAAAAACTTCTGAAGTTCTTAACTTTTTTGGACTGAATCCTTGAAGCACATCCTCCCTTTCATGTCTCCAGAGACTATGATGTCATTGATTGGACAGGCTAGACCACGATGGAGACAGAATGGAAGATAAAAAAGGAAAGAGAATCTAGCATCACGCTCGCCAGCTCCCCCCACCTCCTCACAGATCAGTTTCCGAGTCATCGGGAGTCTAATCCTCACAGAGTGTAAAACAATCCGTCCCTCCTGACCCAGCCGTGCAACCCTACACACAGAGTCCAGACCCAGGCCGTTTGAAATCCAGCTACACAAATCCTCACACACGTCCTTTGTATCCTAAATACTCTCGTTGTGTGTTCTCGCGTACACACTCCAACCTCCTACTCTTAAACGTGGGGAAAAAGACTTGACCATAAATTGTAGGGTTAGCACACGCTTTGACTTGTTTCAGAGTGTTGTTTGAATAAAACTTTTTAAGATCAACAGCAGGATTGAGGTTTGTGGTCAAACCTTTTAGGTCTGCAGCTTGATGTGTTGCATAATGCTCCAATTTAGTCATCATTTGGAAAAGCAATGAAAACTGTTCCAAGAGGCTGTAGGAAAAGCCCTTAAACAGATGTCTGGTTTCCTGATCCATAAGTGTCGCTTCTGTCTGTAACATTCTGTTCAACATGTGGTTCCAGTCCGTTACGGGTCTGGTCGTTTAGCTAGCAGCGCTCTGACCCGCCTTGGAGGAGGAGGTGGAGAGTGGCCCTGGGGACAGGGATGTCTGGCCTTTTCTTCTTGACCTGTTGCTTCCACTGCAGAAATGATGATACATTTCTTCCAGAATCAACCTCTAAATGCTTTTTTATATTGGTGCTGCTGATATTTATGCTTGTAAACAACCACAGAGTCCCATGTAACGTGACCATGTGGATTTAGGTGGCTGAAGCTGTTTAGAGATGTCAGCAGCGATGCTTTGGTCTTGGCTACATTTGGACTAGCTGTTAGCTCCTTTACAACAGATAAAATAGTAAATCTTTATGACTTCTACATTCTAAAATCCCCTTTAAAATCAAAATAAACCTATCCTGAATAACATGCAGTTGTTTACAGGTTTGCCTCTCAGGTGACCTTTGCCCTCCAGTGTTTGAAACTAGCTACAATCACCAGTTTTTCTTGAGGGCTTGTTTTTTGAGGTTAAGCTCATGAAAATGGCTTTTCTGTTCCACTAAACAGGCTGACTGTAGTTTACAAATATGACCTGGATCAAGTGGGTTGGAGCTCCTGTTGGTGAGGGATTTCTGACAAAGAACGCTTTTGTTAGAGGGTCCGTTTGATTCGTAGCAGCGGGTGGTGTCATGGACCAGCAGAACAAGCTCACTTTTCCATCTCTGCTTCACTCTGAACTTTACAGAAAACCTCTTTTCATCCACTTTTTATTTAGCTCTAACTGGTCGTTTCCTCTAAGCATCAGTTTCGAGCAGATAACAGTCTTTAGCATGTTTGTTTGAGGTTTCTCACAGATTGTTGTATTAAGTTGTGTAAAAGTGCGGCAGACAGTTTGCAGCACAACCCACAGAACTCTTTTTTTAACTTAAATAAGTCACGTGCATGCTCATGAAGGTCACGTAAGGATTTACGATCTTCAGCATCACTCCGCTCTGAGGTGTTTTTTCATGGGAGCCAGCTCCGTCTACCCCTTCTGCTTTATGAGGAGCCAAAGGTTTAATTTTAAGAGTTCTAGGCAGCAGCTTGAAGAAGCTCAGTGCTGCTGGTTGTTTGGACAGGGATTTAGGAGTGAGTCGTTATAGACCATTGAAATTTGGACGAGAAATCGCTGAAGAGAAACGGGTCGAGGGCAGCTCTATCCTCAGTTTGCATCAGTCTTTCCTTTTTCCGTTACAGTTTGATTACGTTGGTTTTGTCCAGGCACATGTTTGATTTTAAGGACACGTGAACCTCCAGGTGAACCGTGTCTCTTACCAGTCCCTGCAGGGTGAGCTGGATTTAGGAGAGCCAGTTTACAAATCCAACATCATTTTGTTCTGTTCTGCAGCAAAGGAAAGAACATTTAGAAATCCTGAGCTTGCTTTGTCACCGCTGCCTTCAGCTGAGCATCACAGTGTGAAGTGAGCTGTGGGCAGCACGGAGTATGGCATCCTCACTCGAGTTTTTACGTGCACATAAGTGGAAGGAAACAAATTCCCTCTCTTCTCATCAACCACACGTAACAGCAGGAACAAACTGATAGTCGAGGGACGCAGAGATGAAAAGAGTGCAGAGGAGGGAAAGGTAGAGCCACGCTTTCTGTTTTTGGAAAGTTGTTGCTTTGAGCTTTTGAAGAGCATGTGATTTTGCTGCTCAGCATGAAACAGCTGGGGAGCTTCAGAGCCTCGCGTTAGCATGACGCACGTCGGTAACATAAAAGGTGCGAGATGCCTTAAAGCCGCAGCGTTTGAGGATGTGGTGAAAGCCAGTAATTCTGGGATGATCTGATATCTGACAATCTTATTAATAAAGTACTTTGACAGAGATCACAGCAGCCACAACTCATGAGATGAGCGTAATTTTCCTGCTTCAGGTTTTTCGTTTTTACACTTGCATTCTCACTCCAGCGCATCCGTCACCTGCTTTTAGCTTACATTGCTCTGGTGCTGAATTTTAGCTCAGCAGGCAGAATCAGTGGCTCTTGGAGTGTTGCAATGAAACACACGGAGGTGGAAACATAACCAGCAGGTTACCCAAGATGTTTAGCTGCTGACACGTCAGAATGAATAGGAGACAACTCAAGTCTTTGTTTCAGAAAGTCATTTGTTCAAATCTTGGCACTAGAATCTAAATCGGCATGTTTTATTAGAAAACTTTTTTTTCTTCCACAAATGGTCTCAAATCTTTAATGTTTGCAAATAAAAACAAAGGAACTGACATAACTTTAAGATTCGTTTTATTATTTAGTATTTTTCACACCACAGCAGGTATGTTTGATATTGAATTACCCCTCCATATCTTTTCCAAGCATCTGTAATTATTTATTGATCTTATTCACACTTTAACAGGAGGATATCATTAGAGAGTGGTTTTCTCTGCCTTGTCCGACTCTTGTTGCCTCCAACTCTGTTATCTGATGTTCGTCTGGTAAACACTTTGTGACAAAAGTTAAATGCATTTGTTTTTCTGTTAACTTATTGAAGAGACTGGTTTTACTTTAAGCTTTGGGTTTAACACACATAGGTTTATTATTTAAAAGATACATATCTGTTGTGTTTTCATTCAGTATTTTAATGTAGAAATTACCACAGACATTCTTTTTTATATTTAGGTAAGACAAGTTTTATTTGTATAGCGCATTTCCTACCCGAAGGCAACTCAAAGCGCTTTACAGACAAATAATACATTACAGAACAGAACATACAAAAAATAGACAATGGACAACTAAAGCTAGAAACTCTTAACATAATACTAACAGAGCTTCATTTAGACTAACAGAGCTTCGCTTGGACAACGAGGACCAAGGAATTATTATTATAGAACTAACAGAACTTCAGTGAGACTAAATGTAGCTGAGATCAGTGGTGGTATACTGATAGGGTATTGAGGTCAACCAGAAGTCACTAAGTGCATAAGTGATTGTTTAAACTAAGAGTGACCAGAACTAAAGCAGTATAGTAAATCAGCTAACATTTAAGACTGACTAAATGAGTAGCTACTAAAACTAGAGTCATATGACATATAACATAAACAGGCAGTAAGCTAAGTTAGGAATTAATACAGTAAAATCAAGTAAAATAAAAACTCTGCCAGATAACTATAGAAAGAAGGGGGGCGGGGGAGTAAAACTAACATAAAATTAAAACTAACAGAGATTAGGTAGGAAGGCTGACCTGGAGCTGCTAAGTGTAAGGTGAAACTGAGGCATTGAGAAGATAACAAAATGTGGTCAGCCAGGAATTACTAAGCAAGTGAAAACATTACTAAAACTAGAATCATATAACATATAACAGGCATGTAGAGACGATGATCAGAGTCACGCAGTATTCAGAATAATTGAGTTCATCACGATTGGCCGATTTGAAACAAAAGATTGAGATTATTTGTAATCTATGAATACACTAATGCCAGGCAGCAGTTTGTCTCTTTCCCTGGTCTGTGAACTCATCTTTCAGTGATCATTCGCTGAACAGCAGATCTTGCATGTGGAAGTTTTTACGATCATCAGTTTCAGGTTATTCATAAATTGAAACATCTGAATTCTATTAGTTGAAATGAATAAACAAAAGCGATATCAACAGTTTTTTACTTTGACATCTTTAACCATCACGGCATCTTAGTTCATGAACACGTCATAAAAATACTTGGTCAGCCATTGAATCGTTGTCATAGTAATATATGCTACGATTGCATGTTGATTTCCTCCGTATTAACTATAAAATCTACTGGATAGTTTTGTACAGATTTAACACAATCACAGTCAATTCACATTTGATCTCATTCACTTGATTCAACTCATTCACTGCCATTGACGACTTTAGTCGTCAATTGCATTTTTTTTTACGGGGTGGTCGTCGGAGCGAGCCCCCGCACCGTGAGAACAAACATCACGTGTCTAAAGCGGATCTTCATCCGTGTATGTCACACATCACGTGATCAGGAAGCAGAAAATCAGTGAATTAGGAGTTTATTTTGGGACGCTGCTGTGAAAAAAAGCAATGAGCCAACCGGAAATGCTTCTGCAGCTCACACCTCGACAACAGATTGTGAAAAAACGGATAACGCTAGAAATACGGCGATTCTTCCTGATGTAAGAAGTGAGTCTATTCTTTCTTTTGGTAGTTTTGGCGTTTACATGATCATAGAGCACAATGTTCTGTGACTTCAAAAAACTGTAAAAACGCTCAAAAATGCGGGTTAACGCTGAGTTAAGCTTTTAGGCCACTTTCTCTTTGTTGATGACTCAAAAACACACACTTTGAGAAAAACACACATTTTGTAGTTGGGTTCACTCTGTGTGGGTACCATGACATGTTTGTGAGTTTTGTGTGGGAAGTATTATTTTTTTTCGACCAAGAAACTGTGTTAATTTATCTGAGTTACCCTAATTTCTCTAAAAGTGTCTCACTCGTTCTGAATCCCAGGATCCTAAAGGAGAAGGGCTCCAGAAGCCCACAACTACCCTGTGACTATTTCAGAGGATATTTAGCACAAAAATGTTTCAGAGCTGTTTGAAATCCCAGCGACCTGGGAGCTAGGTGATGCAAAGAAAATTGGGAAATCTTGTGAACATTTTAGAAGTTCTTGTGAAAATGCTTTTCATTATTTTTCACCATCATTCCCAGCCCAGAGAGACTTAAGGTGTGTTTCTTTTTCATGCATCATAAAAATCAGCTTTCTGAATTAGCTGACTAGTTAGCACCATAGTTTTCTGTCTGTTCTTTTTGTCTCTGATCCCTTCAGACAATCTTCTAACTGTCAGGCTGAACAGCACATCCTCTGGTGTACGTAAGCAGCCTTTGCGAGCGCTAGACACGTTTTAATTCAGCATGAATGTCTTAAAGCCTGCAAAGAAGCAGTGTGCTGCTCAGCGTGGCTGCAGATGGTTTACCACGCTGCAAAGCAGGTTTTTAAAAAGTACAACATGAAGTAGGGTGTTTGTGTTTACGCCTGCCCTTTGACAGTGATTTGTCATGTGTTGAGCTCTGCTGGCATCCGGCCGGAGTGGCAGGTGTCACCCGTGCCTCATTGCAGTAAGTTTTATGAAGGTGCGCTGGTGTGAAGTAGCTCTTTGGGCTGTCAGCAGCATGGTGCCACAGTCTGTGACCCCGCGCAGCAGATTCAGCCCACTGAGCTTCCTGGTTCCTATTGTTGTAGCGCTGTGTGTCTCGGTAGCTAAGCAGCAGTTGGCAAGCTGCCACGGCAGGCTTTGTGTCAGGTAGATCAGCGGAGGCCAAACAGCTCAGTCAGACACACTTAAGAACTGATACACACACCCAAACAGAAAACATCTAGGAATATTCACTTTCTGGTTCTGTTTAATAGTCCCTCATTTTAAACTTAAAGGTCATGCTAAACTCTGGGCAGCATGATTTTAAATCTGTATTAAGTAAAATTTCTAGTTCTATGCTCTTTTTTCAAAAATAACTTATTTTTTTTATTCTGTTTACCTCGGAGGTCGGGACTCGGAGCTGGGAAAGACATCACACCGAGTTAACAGCATTCCTGTTAAAGTATGTTTGATGCACTTCAGTCGTAAAACATTTTACAGATGTTCAGGAAAAAAATCCAGATATAAACAAGTGCATCTCTTAGTGAACATCACACTGATGACCTGTATTCTCCTCTCTGATAATGTGGGCTCTCTCAAATCTACGTACACAGAATGATGTCAACACACGAGCAGTCATCCTCAGTGTGATACCAACCAACCAGAGACGTCCACAGTCTACTTTATGTCCTTTGTTTTGTCCCCCAACCATCTGTTATAATACCTTTAAGACTTTGGCTGAACTAATTGAAGAGCTGGTAGGTGTGTTAAACACTGGTGTGATCTCTTCACCATCAGTCTGATTATAGCTCAGAGCTCCTTGGTGTTTTAAAAATAGATCATAAGTAAAATGAGAGGTGCAACTCTGTGTATCACCTACCTGGTGTGAGCTGGGACACAGTTGTTATGATTGGAAGAGTATGGAACAGTCTGCATAATGCCAGACTCTAAGTAAAACTGCATTTGCATTAATGAAAATATATTTATATGCTGCAGAGAAAATCTTCTTTGCACAATATAAGTTTCTTCTGTAGAAATAAAACCATGTTTGCCATGCTCTGTAGGAAGAGTTGATGATTGGATCCTGTAGTTTGTTGATGTTAATCATGCACATTATTGCATTAGTTTAATATTAGTGCACAGATTTTTGGGTTTAATCTCATCTTTTCTTAGCTCATAGTTTAGTTTGGGATGCTTTTCCTGTGACCATATGGGAGAAATGTCTTTCCCACATCTTTGTGCATTCATGGAGGCAAAGAGGGTTTGGAAAGCATTTTAGCATGTTGTGTCTTCTTGCTGTCATGATAAGGGTCTGTTTAGATTATTATCAACAAACTCAACAAACTAGTCTTTCTCCTGTACCCAAACGGCTATGATGCCGATAAATAAACTAAACTTAGGAAAGCTTTTTCTCATCAGCTTACTACTTTAGTAAATATGTTGTAGCCACAGGAAACTGAGACAGGAGTGTTAACCATAATTTGTCCTGGTTCCCTTTTCTGTACTCATATTTACTCGCCCTCTGTAAGTTATGTGCTGCTGTAAGCTTTCTCACAGCAGAAAATTTGCAAGTTAAGAGATTTTTGCTGCACAAGACCAAGTGAAACTCAGATTGTATCTCCACTGGCCAGCCCAAAAGCAAGGCTGTTGGCAGTATCAGCACCTTATAACTTCCTGTATTTGTGTGGGAGCCGTTTGCAAAGAGGTGTGAGGGTGAAAAACGAACTACCTAATCTCTGAAGTGTAGGCTGATAAGATTTTCATAGAAATTCAGACTGTTCTGATATTGTTTATTTTTGCATCAGACACTTTTTAACTTGCACTCAAAGATAGAAATCTACCATAAATAAGAATGCAACAGGGCCAGCCTCAAATATCGCATTATGTTACTATTTCAGGCAGAGATTCAGGCCACTATCTCACTGTGCTGCGACAGTTGGGAACAAATTGCAAATAGCATCCACAAGAGAGTTTCTAAAATATCTCAAAATGTTCACAAGATGTTCTGTTTCTGAAGGCCCTCACTGAAAAAATCCTTCTGTTTAATGATTTGAAAATCAAATATTTTCTGGATCTAGTCCCTGAGTCGTCACACCTATCGAGAATTCACCTCAGTTCAGTTTCTGTGATTCACTAGAGCAAGAAATGTGAGGCAGGCGAACAAATCGGGAATAAAATTAGAACAAACTGCAAACAAACTGAGACGTTAGTAAGACAAAAATGAATAAAATAAGGCAAGAAAATGTGTACTGTAGTCTCACATATATCATTACCCAGCCATTACAGAAAGTGTCTTACATACCAATTCAATGTGATTCCAAGTCAGAATTTGTGTATTTTGTCACAGTTTTGTGTCTCCAACTAGTCGCTAGCAGCTGCATCAGTAGTAGGGATGTGTATTGGTAAAATTCTGGCAATACGATACGTATCACAATACAGGGGAGACGATACGATATATTGTGATACATTGAGCTAGACGATAGTGATTTTTTTAGGCTGAATTTATTATAAGAAAATTCAATAAACAGTCCAAACTGATACGTAACATGTTTAACATGAGGTATCTGAACCATTATAGAGGGATTTCAATGGTGGAAACAAAACCCACTGCACACTGCTGCCAACTAGCGGTCGGCGTTTGAATTGCACCAAAAGAAAAGAAAATACACAAATATTTGCATGTAAATTCTTCCCAAAATTCAATACGTTTTGGAATATCGATATAATATCGCAGGAAAAAATATCACGATATATTGCCATATCGATATTTTCTTACATCCCTAGTCAGTAGCTACGTTTACATGCGCCAAATTTCCCCTATCCGATTAAAATCTTAGTTGATTGTAATTCCCAAATCTCTGTTTACATGGACACTAACTGAAATGATCCAATCATGCCGCGAGCATACATGCACCAAGCATTCAATCAGATTATATAGGTTGAGCATGCGCAGAGTTGTCTTACCCAGAAAAAAATGGTAAACAAACGCCATCTTGTCCGCACGTCTTTTCCCTCGCATTTTATTGTCTTATTCACTAGCTTTGTTTGTTGTAATACGTCGCTTTCAAACTTTTCCGGCGTTTTTTGGCAACAGACCACTTCTGTTTGCGTCCCGCCATGTTTTCGATTTGTCCTGAGCGTCTGCAAAGGCGGAAAGACGTCACGCTTAAGTTGCACACATGTGCAGTGGGCATTATTTTACGCCAACAATCCGAATGGGTGTGTACATGGACGTCAATCAGAAAGATGACCGGACAAAACCACCTCTCTCAATCAGAATTAAATTTCATTCTGATATGAGATCAGAATATTCCGATTGACATGTTTACATGAAGAATTTTTGATCTGATAGAGCGTTCATTCTGATTTCTTGTGCCCATTTAAACTAGTGATATATCGGCATTAGCCTTGCAACTGGATCACACAGTCATACATGTAATTCTAAACATTAGTAGTAGATCTGCCTTTGTTGCTTTTATTAGTAATGAAAGTCTTCAACATAAACAATCTTGTGTTGCTTTTTTAAATTACTGAAGGAGCTCTTTTTATGATGCAGCTCCCAGAATGTTAAATTAATTGATTTATTAAGTTGATTCAATGAAAAGAGTTTGTGTTCAACCAATGAAACGTTATTCAGGAGTCCAAATGGCTAGCTGCACACTTCATGAGCTAAGTGAGATTTGGGGAGTTAGGGAAGGAACTCTCTTATTTGAATACATCACAGGCACTTAATAATAAGGCTTGTGTTTGACGTTATCTGTCAGATATATTTATTTGGAAGGCTCTTGCATGAACGTCTCCCACTTGTTGTAGCGGGGCTGGATCAGCCTTCATCAACACATCCTCCATGATGCATCTGTGGTTTCTCTTTCTCCAGGCAGATTGTTTCTCTGGGAGTTGTAGGGAAATAATATGCTTCATGTTGATAGGCAGGAAGTGGAGTAATAATGTTATTATTCTAAAAGGAAACGTGATATAAGAACAATATATTTAGCTTGGTTGTGAGTGAGAGAGAGACAGGGCAAGATTTAGCAGCAGGGTCACGAGTTTAACCATGATGATCTGCTTTAGTATTCTGGGACAGGAAGTTCAAGCTCTGCTTTTCTCATGCCCTCTTTTCTCATACTTGTTATTTCCTGTGTAAAAAGAAAGTTTGCTTGAGTATAAATTTTTACTTCACAGCCAGATTTTGAAGATGTGAAAAAGTTTTGAACGTTTAAAGGAAATTAAAGTGGATGTAAATGTATTTAAATCAGGTATTTTTCTTTCTGATTGGCCTAAATAAATAGCCTAATTTATACCTTTTTCTGCTTTTGTCACTCTGCAGGGGAGAACAAGCAAAAGGCGGATGCATGAAGCATGAAAGGGTGGAGCTGAGGCTCAGCTGACCCCGCCCCTTCCATCTCCTCCTTTCCCCTTGTGCTCCAGAGGATCAGCACCCCCTCCCCGTGTCCTCCTTACCCCTTCCTGACTCACTCTGCTGGGTCTCATTCATCCTTCCCTGCCTCTTAAGTCAGCAGAGCCTCATGTACTCCCCGGAGCAGGAAAACATCTCCACCTCCTCCACCAAAGTGCCAGTGAAGTATGGAGAGCTCATTGTGCTGGGGTAGGCAACAATTAATAAACATCCTTGTTTATTTTCAGAAGGCAGTTTAACTGCTTTATTTTTTTTTTTTCTGATTTCTTTTTTTAAATCATTTTGAATACTCTGCAATCTTCAGCAAACCAAGACACAAAATGAATGAAATCTAACAGTCTAACATTAAACACTTCTCATTCCTAATGTTGACTGGTTGAAAGGTAAGTCACCAATTCTAAAGCACAAATATGCTAAACTTGATGGATCCATCATCTCAGGTGTTTACTGACTACTTTTAATCATCGTTGCATCAGAGCGAACCCTTCCGTAGAATCGCTACCTTAACGTGGTGGAGGGGTTTGAGTACCCCAGTGATCCTGGGGGCTATGTTGTCTGGGGCGTCAGCCCCTGGTAGGGTCTCCCATGGCAAATTGGTCCCAGGGGAGGGGTCAGACTAAGAGCGATTCAAAGACCTCAATGTAAAGTCACCAGAAATGGAAAACCAACCTCGCCTGGAAGAGGGAATACCATCTTGGAGCCAGGCTTTGGGTGGGATAGGGGTGGAGCTTGGTGGTCGAGCTTTAGCTAAGCCAAAGAAGCCACATGATGTCACATTTACATGGGTCCGCCACCTGTGGGGAGGAATACTGAAATTGGTTGCTGTTAGAGCTGATGGCAGGTGGGGTCGACTTATAGGTCATAAACTAGCTCTAGGAGGGAGGAGACTGAGTTGGTGTCAGAGGCAGACTGGACCGTCTACACTCTGCACAAAGGGAATGGCATCGGATGGGCATGGAGGTGGTCACAGATGTTAAGGCAGGATTGAGGGGTTGTCAACAAATTATGGAGAAATGAAAGTTGATGTAAGCACAAGAAGTATGACAGTAGATTCTGCATTGCTGGCAGAAGCACATTCTGATATTTAGCTCCGATGCTGTCACAATATGTGCAGGAAAGCTTTTGCTGCAGGGCAAACAATCACAAATGTTGCTAATCTTACTTGTTTTAAATCGCACATGGGTTGGTGGTTTATAATGCTGCAGGTTTTGCATAAATGTGTTTAGAAAAACCATTAGTAACCAAACATTACACTGAAGAAAAATGGAAATCATCTGTTTGTTCAAGTCTCTTATTCCTTACATATACTGTAGTTTCTACATAATTGGATCAAGTTTGTAAGACAAATATGATTAATGCTAACTTAAAAGGGTACAGTGTAGTTTATACTTGATTCCTATTTCCTTCTTGTTGGGGTAACTTAAAAAGATTGTGTTCATGATTCCACATGTTGATTACTGGTTGGATGGAGCAGATTTCCCAGCATGCCATGCTCTTTCTGAAATGTTGAAAATGAAAATAAATCGATTGATTAGAGTTTTAGTTCAATTCACATTTAAAGTATTGGTAATGAAATAAAATATACATTTACTAAAAAAAGTTGTGCATAGTTATTAAGCTGGCAGTGAGCAAAAAGAAACCATGACTGAAAAGGATAGTGGTACAGAGTAGAGCCCTGCGCGGGACTGTTTTCTTCTTCCAGCTCCCGCTGAATTTCTGATCATTATCACCCGCATCGTGTGTGTTACACTCCCGCCCGCACCCACAAAACTTGGAGAAATTATTCCCGCACAATAAAAGAGATGCATTGATTTTGTGTCCTCTCTGGTCCCGCAGGAGAAAACATGTCATTTTATAGGCTATTAATACAGAAACCCCATGAATCTCTTTGTTTCGTTTCTCAGGCCTGCATGTCTTTTGACACATTGGTCAGGATTAGCGCACTTTATTTTCATTTAGTTTTTAACCCTTAAACACCGCGGCATCACCTCCTATGATGCGCTTGTGATCGGAGTCTCCATGCCCTATGGCGAGTGATTTCTGCCACGACTAAGCCTAACCAGACTCTGGAGAAGGCGCAGCTGAAGGTGACGTCGTCGTGTGAATGTCTGCACTGTCAACACGATACAGAGATGACGTGCTTCTCCGAGGGCTTCTTCTCAAACGTTAATGTTAGACGAGGGTCTCCTTTGGCTGGTAATCCATGGCAGGAATCACTCGCCATACATGCTCATCCCGATCCCGCACTGTTTCTTTTAGCCACCCGCTCCCGCGAGATTTGTGGCGGGTCCCAATGCAGCCCTCTAGTATAGAGGGGTTCAAAAAGCCGGCAGCAGTGTCGGAATGAAACCAATGGAAATCACAGGGAGCGTGTGCAACAAGGTCTAGACAGACACCCCAGGCCCAAGCTCAGATCATCCAACTAAAATGTAGTGGAATAGCTAACTTTATTTATTTATTTATTAGTGTCAATTGTACTGATTTAAAATTAGTGATACAAACTTGATCCCTGTGGGTCAAATTGACACATACGTAGATAATTGACTGAGCAAACTTAAATGACACGGATTGACCACAGAAAACTATTATTGGATTGAAATACCAGAATTGCTTACTGCAATATATTTTCTTTGAGTGTGCACCCACATGTAATCACTGTTTTGGTGTTAAATATCAGTCATCCCACAGAGTTTGTGCAACAATAGTTGCATTCTGCCTACATAAATCAAGACTCACATACTTGAAATGACAGCCCTGCTCTGCTGATAAACTGTAGCAATAAATGCAGAAAATAAAACTGTTGCATGGTGTGTGTTATTGAAAAAGGCAGTGATGTAAACATTATTTACATTATAGCGTTTTAGAAAACAGCCTAGAAGACCCTGATGCAGTCTCCGTCTGAATATAATGCAACACATAATTTTGCGTATATTTGGCATGCCTCTTGTATTGTTCTTTTGTTTACTCTGTCTGCCACAGACGGCCCAGTATGATTTCAGAGATAATCACATGTTAAGAACAATAGAGGGTGTGGACGCAAATAAGACCAGATACAGCAGTAACATGGCAAAAGTGTCCCAAAGGAATAAATACATCTTATTTGGTAACCCTCAGATTTCCTCTAACAGGCTTAGCAGAGTAAGCCTCTTAATGATTCAGCTCAACCACTCCAAGTGGAATGTGTTTCCAAAAAGCAGAATCAGCATTGTGAATGTTTTTGTCCAGTTGCAGCGGATATCATCTCACAAAGTTCTCTTCCATCAGCTTTAGGGAAAACCCTCCTCTCCACCCAGAAACGCATGGCCACACAGGATCAAACTCATAGATTCTCACATAACAATCGACTGTGACCGACTTCCACTATCTGTCTCCACTTTAATCCTGGGGGATGTTCCACTGTTCTCCCCATACCAGCCCACTCCTCAGAAGCATTCAGATGTTAGCAAGGCCGTGCACTCACTCTTCATGTGTTACACAAACAGTCGGTATCACAGCTGACTCACAGTTTGTTGTTCGGGGTTGTGCTGGAGCAGTATTGTCAGAGAGCTGACCGTGGAAATTTTCCTTAGTGGAAAAAACACATTAAGCAGTAAACGCAGTTCCATGCCTTTACAAGGGAGAACCCCAGTTTTCCGTTTGCTGTGCTTTTTCCGTTCAATTTTTGCTTCTAGGTCAGGGAAATTTTTCTTTATAATAAAAAAAAAGATCAGAAATGGCACATTTAGCCGCGTAACAAGAGGCGTCACTCGAGCAACAAGTAGGACTGCTCTTTAAAACTTTAAAGGGTTCATTGATGCTGTAGGAGTCATGCACCCTAACCCTGACCTCTATTCTCTGACCTACTATGGGGAAGCGAATACCGCGCTGTGTTGATGTTACTGTGCAATCTATGTTGTCTGCAACATAAAGCCTAATTAGCTAGTGGAAACCAACAGAGAGCTGCACGATGATCTGAAGAAAAATGTAAAACTGAAGGCAGTGTAAGGAATGTATGTCGCTTTGCCCACATACAGTAATCGATGTATATGCATCTCTGCCCACACATATAGAAGAACAAAAAAAAAAAGCAATTACCCACTCACACGTTTCATAAGCACCCCTAAACTCTCACTGCCAATATTGAAATAGAACAAAATAACAACCAGAAAGCTTTTAAGCTCTTAAGCACAAAAAAATACAAAATAATACAAAACTATTTCATTTTCTTCAGGTTTTGGAAATTTTTCTATTTTAGTATGCACTTTGGTATTTTGATAACATAAGAATCAGACGAACTGACCATTTAATTTAAAGAGCTAGTTCACTGATAAACCGTTTTTTACTTGTTATTTTTGAGTCTCACATGCAGACTGAACGTCAAAATAGCCTTCTACCCATATTTCCTGCATTAGCTACTAATAAAAGAGAGACGGGGAAACGCTCAGGTAAAAAAAGTTACACAGATCTACGTCATAGTGTAAATGATCATTCATGGACTCACCCATCTCTGCTCATGACGGGGAAGGCTGTTGTTGGTTTAGCATCCAGGAAACAGCAGATAATGTCTTGGCTAGTAGAAGCTAACCGTTAGCATTAGCAACTCCACCACACAGCAGAACTCCTCCAGGCGTGTGTTATTTGTGGAGATAAAACATCAACGTTACAGAGCAGAGTGACTGGTAGAGTCGTGTTGCTGTTAGCCAATCAGAGGTGAGATATCAGAATATCATGAATACTAATGAGTATGACTCCAAATCCTGCTGTTTTCTACTCTCACTCCTCTGACTAACGTCTTCTTCCTGAAACAGGAGTGTGAGAGATTTTTTTCCCCCAGAGATCGACTCTTATTCATTTATGCTAGAGACCACTGCATATTAGGTGAGCCCGCTGTGCTCCTGACCCTAGTTGTATTATGGTTTTTTTTATTTGTTTTTTTATTGTAACCAATGGTTATTATTGCACTTTTACTGGGCATACTGCAAATAAAAGACATCTTCTTTACTCCTGCAGCACAACTTCCTTTAATCCTTCACAATAAGAGTCTCACACATTCAGTTGTTTAGTAAAATATACTGCAGCCTAAACCACTAAAAATATTTTTATGTGCCAAAAGAAATCATTATTAAAACCAGTTCTGTCACCAAAATGTGCTAACATGAGGCGTTATGGGTATTATGAGCCTTCTGGCCAGCGTTGGTTTGGTTTTAGCCACCAGTTTAATCTCAAAATAACTTTTTTCTCATTGTTTCCTCTTTTTCTTGACATTTTGACTCCATTCTTGATCTTTTCACCTTTATTAACAGAACAGAATCTCAACTTTTTTCTTGATAGTTTTTTCAGCAGTTCGTCTTTTTTCTCAGTTTTCTTTTTTTTATCAACATTTCAAACCACACAAATAAAATAAAAATATCTTTTCCCAGTTTTTTTCTTTCTTTCTGGCCCAAATATGCTCACGTATTTTTGCGATTAATTTAAGCATAACCATATCTTCATATCAGCATTGTTCATCATTGTTGTGACAGGCATGTCCGGTATTGTATTAGCGTGTAATGGGTCCTTGTTTGTAGTTGTGTTTTCTATTTACAATAATGATTTACACTCAACCGAGAAGCTGACTCACAAAACTCTTACTTTAATTCACAAGAGTGTACATGACACATGCAGCTCGTGTCTTATATTCTCTAAACACTGAGCAGAAAGGACTTGAGCAGTAATCACCCAGACAGCCTGTCTGTATTACTGAACACTTGGTTAGTTGTTGGACTCTCAGTTTCAGTTTATGTTTTAATCTTTCTGTATTTTGTCAAAAGTGAAGAAATCAGTCCGTCTGTCATTTGCTCAAAGTTTGTCCTTACTTTGGTCCCTCATACTTTCACCTTCTCACTAAGTACTCAGAAGTATCTAACTCCGTGTTAACCTTTGGCCTCTGCACTTTGGCTTTGGGAATACTTGGATGCATGTACACACACGCACTCAGCTCCGTTACCCATGGGAGCCTGGTTTTGAACTGCCTGCAGCCTTTTGAGCTCCCTCCAGCAGCCTGCCCTGCCCTCTCCGTGGATACAGGCTAAACTTCACCATGGTTACGCTCTTGCCATGGTTACGTTTTCCAAACGTTGCTGTGGCTCTGTTCTCTCACTATGGTTACTCACAAACCCTCACAGCGCTGTTTGATTTTAGTGCTTCTGCTCCCTCAGAGTAACGTTTAGCCGTAGACTGGGCGTCCTTACAAACATGCCTGAGCCGTCTTTACTGGACTCAGGACAGAGGGAGGGTTTGTTTCAAGCCTCTGATTGGTCAAAGACACACTCCAGCTGTACTGCGGTATTACACATGATGACTACTGCTCCTGTGCTGGTAAATGTTACTACCTGCATGTATTACAATAGAATTAATGTCTCATTTTGTTCAACTAATTCTTGACATAATTTCTCAGGTTTCACTAATTTAAGCTTTCAGTAGGTTAAAATCTTGATTAAAACATGTTAAAAGGAGAAACGATGCTTATCTTTCTCTAACAAACCATGAGGCTTAGTTTTGTAAACTGTAAATGTTTTATTTGAAAATTAGAGTTTCCTAATTTATAAACTCTTTTTAAAGTTTAAATAATTATTATTCACAAAACATTATGAAATTATTTTAAGTAACAGCATTCAAGTTGGACACTTGTTAGTGTATCAGTTATGTTGGTAATACGTTACAATAAGGGTCCCTTTATTAACGTTCCCGATATTGTTAACTATTAATAATTAAAGGGACACTGTGCAACGTTTTTATATTTTTAAATCATGTTCTTGAGCCAGTATGTGCTGAAATGACCTTTTACAGGGTTAATGAAAGACCACCCAGCCCCTGTCGACCCCCTGTGGCCAGAATATTCCATTTGCAACTTCTCAGTTGCCGGTCCGGTCTGTTGGGACTTAGAAAAATTTGAGCTTGACCTACTTGGATCTGCAGTCTGTTTCCTGCATGTTTTAGATCATGAACACAGCTGATTTGTTTAATTTAGTGATGAACCGCTCCTGTAGACACTAATGAAGGCTGGGGAGACATTTCAGCAGTTAGATTAAGGTGTTAAATAGACCAACGCACAGCGATGAGATAAGTTTCACTTTTGGTTTCGCCAACGAACACTAGGGGGTGCTAAAAACAAGCCAAAACTGACTAGTGTCCCTTTAAGTGTCCAGGTTAGAACAACGGGGGGGGGGGGGGGGGGGGGGGGGGGCTCTGCTTAGTAATGATTACTTAATATTAACATTAATATTAAGCAGTTATTAATGATTTAATAGTTTATTAATGGTTAATAATGCACTAACGGTAATAAAGGGACCCTTACTGTAAAAGGAGGACATGAATACATTACGGAGCTTTTATTTGTAGGTTAGAGAAAACTTTGGACTCTATGTTTACAGAGTTACAACACGTTATAGCACCGTCAAAATGTTTTAGAGCAACCATGCAGCAATTAAAAAATCAGCACAAAGGCAGGTAAAAACTTAAACTTCATTTAGTTCAGATCCACAAAAGTAGCTTAGATTTTTTATAGAAATAATATAGTTTGAATTTTAGGAACAGAAGTGTTTGTAGTAGCTCTGGAGGTAGAGCAGGTTGTCCAGTAATCGGAGGGTTGAAGGATCAATCCCAGCTCCTGGCAGAGAATGCTGCTGTTGTGTCCTTGGGCAAGACACTTAACCCACCTTGCCTGCTGGTGGTGGTCAGAGGGACC
Organism: Aphyosemion australe; assembly: GCA_006937985.1. NCBI lineage: Eukaryota > Metazoa > Chordata > Actinopteri > Cyprinodontiformes > Nothobranchiidae > Aphyosemion > Aphyosemion australe. The sequence goes on along the minus strand of SSNS01000049.1, from coordinate 1,682,609 downwards.
GGTGGCGCCTGTGCTCGGCAGCCTCGCCTCTGTCAGTGTGCCCCAGGGCAGCTGTAGCTACATTGTAGCTCATCATCACCAGCGTGTGAATGTGTGCGTGAATGGATGAATGATACACTGTAGTGTAAAGAGCTTTGGAGTCCGCTGACTCTGAAAGACATGGTCATTTATCAGGTAAAAAAAATAAATTCCTGCTTAGCAAGTTAAAACTTAAATGGATGCTGGTGGTAGCCTCCCACAGGTTTCTGTGAGAATCATGGTTATTGTTATTATTATTATTATTATTATTAGTAGTAGTAGTAGTAGTAGTATTGTTTTCAGAGTTGAGGTGACAGTGTTAGTCTGCTCTATCAAACACCAAATAAAAAACATTTTTATTGACGCTGGTTAGAATTCTTCATTCAGCCTAGCACGCCTGCAGCTCCAGATCAGCATGCACCCACCGATGTTTGCTTTAAAGCTTTTAGTTTGTGGATCTTCTTACTACTTGATGATAGCGACTGTAAGAGTGAAGTCAGAAGAGTTCCTGGCTCTGGTTGCTTCTGGGTGTTACCACCGTGTTTGTCGGTGCAGCTGCTCACAGGAACATCACAGCTGACCTGCAACACGTCTGCTGTAAAACGTGAGTTCAGACAAAGTGCTCCACCAGACGAGGCATGCCTGTAGGAGGACGCTGTTGAATGCTTTCTGAATGTTACTTTAGGATGTCGAACAAGATAAACTCTCACTCACAGAGACACAAGAGTGCAGTGAGAGAGCAGCTGAGAGCCACAGAGACTCCTTTCTGTCGGAGGGAACGCCTGTGTTTATTCTCCCTTCTTCAGTTGCTATCAGGCTAAATGAATCTCTTTGTGTGTGTTTATTTTCCTCAGCCTTTCTGGGGTTATGTTTGGAGGACTTTGTTGTTTGCAGGGACACTATGTGCTTCTGTTTAAACACTTGTATGAAAAGTATAGGCTGCAGATTGTGGATGTTTGTTATTTTAGGCCTGAAATTCTCCAAAGATTTTCCTCAATGACTGTTATTCCAGCGTATTCTTCTGCTGCCGAGACAATAATGCCCTATTGTTGTTTCGTGTGTGTGTGTGTGTGTGTGTGTGTGTGTGTGTGTGTGTGTGTGTGTGTGTGTGTGTGTGTGTAGGTACAATGGCTCTCTGCCCAATGGGGACCGAGGTCGACGTAAAAGCCGGTTTGCACTTTATAAGAGACCGAAGGCAAACGGGGTGAAACCCAGCACAGTACACGTCGCCTGCTCTCCACAAGCAGCCAAGGTAATAAAACACACACACACACACACAACGCTGCATTGTTTAGACTCTTCAGTTGTCAAATAACTAATTAAACCCCCCTCTTCAACAGACTTTTATTCCTGAGCCAAAACACAACAGTGTTTTCAGAAATCAGAAATGACAATCTTTACTTTCCTCTTAAGGCTGATTGTATATTTCAATGTGCGATTTAGTTTCTGTGACAAGCTCAAATAAAACGCACCCAGTCCTGTGGATTTGGCTGCTCCACCAAAGGCTTTCCTGAAGGTCTGCTTTTTGTTCTGTGATATTAAAATACAGCACACGATGAATCACGCACACACTCCATCAAACAAACAGACAGGGAACAGAGAACAAAAAGCTCAGCAAAGACAGAACAGGACAACGAATACAAGCAGGTACGAGGCTTAGCGGAGGTTTTAAGAGAGTGGCTGTTTTTACACGGCGTTTAACTGGAACGCGCTGAAGGATTTATTAGAGAAATAAGAGCGAGGAGTTCAGCGGACAGGCCTGCTCTGAAATCTGTAAAACGGTCTGAGAATTGTAAAATATACGTGGGAAATTCTTTTATTTTTTTGGTTTCACATCTGTGCCCGGTGTGCTGTCTGTGAACTCACACCTACTGTCTATTATGGGCTGTATCATGAAGAGTGATTGTCCCTCTCCGTCCTGTGGGTGGTCCCTGCTGCCCAAACGATGTTAGAGAGTACACAACGGAAACCTTCACCCACCCACACCTCCAGCTTGAATCTGTTGTTCTCTAAGCAGATGTTTTACTCTCCCATGAAGTCAGACTCAGTCTTTTTGTGGAGGAGTTGAGTGATTAGTGTTTACCTTATCTCTGTCTTCCTCTCCTCCTGTCCCACCAGGCCATAAGCAACAAAGACCAGCACAGCATCTCTTACACTCTGTCCCGAGTCCAGACGGTGGTGGTGGAGTACACTCATGACAGCAATACGGACATGTTCCAGGTAACCTTCACAGCCCTGGTTTCATCCACCTCACTGCTCCTCTTACATGATGTTACCCAAAGATTCAAATAAGCGTTTTGTCTGTCGTGAAAATTGTGTGCAACACTTCTCGCCTCATGAAAAACCTCAGAATCCTTTTAATTAGTCATGATGATAAAAAACATTTCTGATGCAGCTTCCATTCTAAATTTAGTGCTTAATTCAAGTACGGAGCTAGGAAATAGATGTTCCTTTTAACTCTATAGACGACTTTCATGTACGTATGAAGAACTGGGACACATGTCCCAGTTAGCAGAGCAGAGCAAGCAACAGGGCGAATGCAAAAGGGATGATGACACCCAGAAAAAACCCTAAAAGTGTGGGAATATTTCAAACTCAAGCCGATAGACAAGACCGCTAGCTTAGCGCTAAGCTAACGTTGCGCTAAGCTAACGTAGTGCTAGTAGTTCACAACAGCTGCAGCCCTACATCTATAAGTTGTAAGGTACATATAGTCCCCACTTTAGATGAGCTCTCTCGAAATACTTTACTAACAAGTAGTAAATGGTTTGCAACGTCCTAAATTAGTTTTATTAATGTATTTATAAGAATCAATAGTTAATCTGTTGAAAAAGAAGTAGCGAGTTGCAACTTTGGCAGCCTTTAAGTGTTGTTTTTGGCGGGCATCTTAGTTTTAGTCTTATGCTGTGTTCACACCGGGCTTGACGTATGCGTCAAACAACGCATACTTCGTGGCGTTTTGACGCCTATATATTTTTGACGTTGACGCAGCCTGCGTTGAAGCAGCTTGCGTTGGTGCAGCTTGCTTTGACGGTTGCGTCAGCCCCACGGGGAGGGGAAGGGAGGACAGAGCGCGTGCGCGGCTCTCTGTTGCCGGATGTTTGTAACAATGGCGGATCGTTAACGTTGAAAAAACACTCACCCGACACGCCAAGTTCTCCAGCAACCTTCCTCCAAGCAAGGTCCTTTTTATTCCGATCTCGGTAGGCGTAGCAGGTCGGGTCATACAGTTCACGCTGGTTACAAACAGCTACGATCAGTTTCTCCTCCATAGCTGAATGAATTCGCCTTCTTCCCTCGCTCTGCTGTGGCGTATCAACTCGCGCTCTGATTGGTTGACGCTTGTAAAGCGACGCAGAAAGTTCAGCTAGCTGAACTTGTTTGACGTTTGCGTTGCAAGCGTTGGGCGCGTCAAAGCTTGATACTTTTCACGCTTTTCAAGCTTTGACGCTTGCGTCAAAGCTTGAAAAGCGTGAAAAGTATCGAGCTTTGACGCGCCCAACGCTCACAAAGCGACGCAGGGACGTTGAAGCAGCTCTGACGTGCCTTACCATAGACTTAACATTGAAACTTGACGCTGGCGACGCAAACGTCAAGCCCGGTGTGAACGCAGCATTAGTCGTCATGACGAAAATGCATTTTAGTCTTAGTCAGTTTTAGTCGACTAAAACTCAAAAAGGTTTTAGTCGACGAAGATTTTTGGTTTTAGGTTTACAAAAAATTAAAGAGTATTAGTCTTTAACAAATGATTTTATACGTGAGATGTACTCTGAGCTACTGGAGTGAGTTTCATACCAACATCATTTATTTTAGAGCTAAAGGAAATCCAAGTCCACCTACTTAAATTCAGTAATGTTTTTCCATAAACCTGCAGTGTTGTGAGTTTTCATGAACCCACAAAATTAATAGAACCCAGTTGATCATCAACAGTGATGCTCATAAACATTTAGATGGGCTTAAACTGTTATGCTGTTGGTTTAAAAAGCAGGAATGTGACCCGTTATTAGGAACGAGGGAGCAGAGAGAACACTGACTTTAAAACATTCATCTGAAATGTGTTCAGATAAAACCTGTTAAAAAACGTAATTTCTTTCATTTATCTGCCCAAAATCATGACTTTTTCAGGAAGCTCACGGATAAGAAACTTGTTAATGTCACGAACAGATTTAAAAGTATCCTCGTCGCTAGTAGTTCTCATCATTTAGTTCCTCTGTCAGCTGAGCAGCTGCGCACTCCTAGCCTGGCAAGCCATCCTATATATGTGAATATATACAAACTCTGCAAAGCAAGAATTTGGTCTAGTTCACTAGGCTAGCGCACTCCTGCAGCAGGCAAGCGCTGAGCAGAGCTGAGTGAAGTTGGCTTCCCACCCACGTGTGGTTAGTGCTACGTTTGTGCTTGAATTCTGATGTGGGCGGGGGAGCTAACTTCACTCAGCTGCATTCGGCTTCATTCGGCTAGTCTGCCGAGGAGAGAGGAGAGAATGTCCGCTGCTGCTGTGGCTGGGACACAGACAGCAGCGCCGTTACGTTTAGCTTTTGTGAGACGGGCGAAAATGTGCATTTTGAGCTTAATTTTCGTCTCGTCTCGTTAACGAAAACTCCCGCACGTCTCGTCATGTTTTAGTCACCAAAGAGCTATTTTTAGCTCGTCAGCGTCTCGTTTTCCTTACGAAAAAAAGGGGCGTCAACAAAATCAATTCGTCATCGTTGACTAAAACAACACTGCCTTTAAGTGACAATTGTAAATGTATTGTAAGACATCTGTTAACATTTAGTAGCTGACTGATGTAGTCATGAGATTCAGTGTTTAGAAAACATCTACCCGTATGTGTAGTACATGTGTATTTTATAGTATTATATAGGGTATGTTAACCATTTACTTACCCTTTATAAATGATTAATGAATAACTTATAGATCATAAAGCATCATGAATGACAAGTGTTATATAGGAGCTTCTTCATCATGAATAAAGCCTTTATAGTGGTGCTTGTAAGCTGTTAAGTAATTATGAGAAGTATTTTGTAGATGCTTTAGAAATGATTAGTTAACCATTAAGTGATGCTTTACTGATGAGTAACTAATGCTTAATAGTGTGCACTTATTATAAAGTGTTACCGTAGTTTTGATAAGCTAACAATTAGCCATGGTGAAGCAAGGTAAAAAAATGAATTACTGACATTTAAAAACTCTATAATTTCAAAAATATCATGGCAGTTTGTCTCAACAATACTTTCTAAACCTACATTGTTCTTCTAAATAACAGAAAGGCACTTTCTGAGCAGTGTGACTAGCTGTTAGCTCATCTGTCTGAACAGAAATAACCCGTTTTTCACCAAACTGAGGTTGTTCAGGTAAGATGTTAAACTTTTCCGCATGTGGGCAGCAGTAGCTCAGGACGTAGAGCTGATTGTCCAGTAATCAGAGGGTTGCAGGATCGATTCCAGCTCCTGGCAGAAAATGATGCTGTTGTGTCCTTGGGCAAGACACTTAACCCGCCTTGCCTGCTGGTGGTGGTCAGAGAGGCTGGTGGTACCTGTGTTTGGCAGTGTCACTTCCATCAGTGCTCCGCAGGGCAGCTGTGGCTACATTGTAGCTCATCATCACCAGTGTGTGGATGAGTGATTGTGTTGTGAAGCACCTTGGGGGGTTGTAGAACTCTAGAAAGCGCTATACAAATACAGGCCATTAAACTTGCTGAAAAGATCTGAACTGTTGCTTTAAAGGGAAATTATGTAACGTTTTCATATTTTTAAATCATGTTTTTGAGCCAGTATGTGCTAAAATGACCCTTTACAGGGTTAATGAAAAGTCACTCAGCCCCCACCGCCCTCTGTGGCCAGAATACCGCACTTGCAACTTCAGAGAATCTCTCCTGAAGTCCCGTGTGAAGTATTAACGCTTTACGGCAATCCATGTTTACACCTCAGGACAGACGAGCGACACCTGGTTAGCATCTATTGTAACGTGTTCATCGTGGTGGAGCCTCTGAAGAGATAAAGAAAACATTGATCTGATGAAGCTAAAAAACCTGCAGCATGTTCCTTTAAAATCAGGAACCAGCTGTGCTGGAGCTTTAGACACTATTCAGACCCGCGTTGTAAAACACGGAGCACATTCTTATTCTTAGAGAGACTTGAACACTTCCTGAATATTTAAATTTATTCACACAGCCTTTGCTAAAGTTAGCCAGCTCTAACATTAACCCCGTGGGAGGCTGAGCTGTGCTGTGATTTCTGCTCAGTGGTGATGCAGGCGGCTGTCGGGGGCTGCTAAGTACCTGTTCAATAAAAATATCCTCAAGGTTATCATAACAATAGAAATACAGCAGGTTACAGCAACCTGCTCCTTCTCTCATATTTGCTTCTCCAGCTTTTGTGAAAAAACATTATTCATCTTTTTATTCTTTCATGTTTTCAGTAAATGAACTCATTTTTCCTGCCTGTTTCTTTTCTTATTGCAGGTTCCCGTTTCCTCACAGATAAATATATAACCTGATAGCTCCACGTCTTTTTCTTACGCTTGCTCCATGTTTTCCATCAGATTGGTCGATCCACTGAGAGTCCGATAGACTTTGTCGTGACGGACACGGTGGCCGGCAGCCAGAGTAACACAGACACCCAGTCGGTCCAGAGCACCATCTCCCGCTTCGCCTGCCGCATCATTTGCCAGCGCACGCCACCTTACACAGCTCGCATCTACGCCGCAGGCTTTGACTCCTCCAAGAACATCTTCCTGGGGGTGAGCAGGGTTTCAGACACCAAGAAGGATCAAAGACAGGAGAATTAGAGTCAGAAGCAGCCATTTTTCTCCTGAGTCATTCATGTTTTGACAGCTGAGGATCCTTCACAAAGACTTCCTGGTGGTTAAACAGAATTCACAGAAAAAACAACAAAGTGACACTTGATCATTTACTTTCCTTTCTTAAACAGCTTCTATCTGATCTAAAGGTATTTAATGTTTCTGTGTTTCTGTACACACCAGGAGAAAGCTGCTAAATGGAAGACGTCTGATGGTCAAATGGATGGGCTGACCACCAATGGCGTTCTAGTGATGCATCCACGCAACGGCTTCACACAGGACTCCAAACCTGGAGTCTGGAGGGAGATCTCCGTCTGCGGCAACGTCTTCACTCTGCGAGAGACGCGCTCAGCACAGCAGCGAGGAAAGATGGTGAGAAGATGAAATTCTCCTCCAGCTTGGTTTCCGTGCTGAACTGGAATTTCCAACATGCAAAAAAACAAACAAACAAACAAACAGGAAATCAGACTGAATCTTGAAAAGCATCAGTTCAGCACATATGAGCCTCAGACCAGTCAAACCTCAACAGAAGGTTATCCAGATGCCATCTCCAAGGAAACAGTTTGTCCATCAAAGCTTTGTGTAACAAGACCTTGTAAAAGATCCCTCACTTGTCTCGCGACCAATCACAACACTCCACCTGCCTCGCCGCCACATGAATCATTTATCTGACTACATTCAGGACGCTGGCGGTTTGTTTAATTAGGTCATTTTTGTTTTTCTCCTCCTTCTGCACATCATCAGCCCACGCGTGCCTGGCACAGAGTCAGTATTTCTGATGATGATTTGTCTCTTTATCTGCTGTCCCACCTGTTCTCTCCAGAGCAGCACAAACCAGCAGCTCCCCTATCCCCACCTGCCCTTTACAATCCACACAGTGCATTATGCTCCACTGTGAAAACCACTCAATAATTCACGGATGGTTGAGAATTAAAATGATCAGCTGCTTTTATTATGTACAGTGACAGAGCACTGAGGTTAGGTTATCAGACTGAACTCTCTGTCTGGATGTCTGTAACGCTGTGATAAAGGTCAGATTTTGGAGCGAAATTTACAACTTATTGTTTCCTCTCTTATTCACGTTGTTGTTTTTGAGGTTTTTATCCCAAAACATTTTTGGTATGCCATAAAAAAATCACAACAGAAATGTCAGACCAAGCAAAAACTGCAAAAAAAGCGATAAATAGCTAAATATGCTAAGCTAATGACCAAACCATGACCTAGCTTCCACCTATCACATGTCCCAGTTAGATGCTTCATCGTGTATCATCTTATTATTAATATAATAATTATTCAACAAAGGCATGTTTGCGATGGTGGCAGAGGAGTTAAGTGGTCGCCTTGCAATCGGAAGGTCGCAGGTTCGCGACCCGCTCAGTCTGTCGCTGCCGTTGTGTCCTTGGGCAAGACGCTTAACCTGCCTTGCCTGTTGGTGGTGGTCAGAGGGATTGGTGGCGCCAGTGTACGGCAGGCCCTGCCTCCGTCAGTGCGCCCCAGGGCAGCTGTAGCTACAATGTAGCTCATCCCCACCAGCGTGTGAATGTGTGTGTGAATGGGTGGATGACTGATTGTGTTGTGAAGTGCCTTGGGGGGTTGTACAACCCTAAGAAGGCGCTATAAAAATACAGACCATTTACCATGTTTAGTTAGACTGGTGTTGTTTTAGTCATTTATCAGGATGACGATTGGTTTGAACATCTAGTTTTTGAGTCTACCGAGTATAAAAGTGATTTTTCAAACCTAAGTTGGGTTTGTAAGTGTTACTGTAGTCTGAGTTGTATTTTTTCCCCACACAAAGTAAAAATTATACAAAAAGGCTCAAATACATACCCACACTAATAGTTGGGTAAACCAAAGCTTTTGTTGTAGCCACCAATTGGTTGGGTTCATTTGAACTGGTTGGTGAACTGGTGGATGTCATGGTGTGCTCTGGTATTCATGACATTTATAGTGAAGAAACCACTTTCAGCTTACTTACCAGCTCAGTGGTCTAGTGGTATGAGCATCTGCCCTGGGACTGGATGATCAGGGTTCAAATCCCAGTCGGGTCATACCAAAGACTTCAAAAAAATGGGACCCAATGCCTTCCTGCTTGACACTCGGGGTTGGATTGGGGGGTTAAACCATAGATATCATATATATTGCTAGATGCCTTAACTGGGAGTTGACAGCATCCCTAATAGGGGTGGGAATCGAAAACCGGTTCTTGTTGAGAACCGGTTCCCACTGTTTCAATTCCTAGGAATCGTTCGCCATTTTTGCAAACGATTCTCTTATCAATTCCAGGCGGCGCAAATGACGTCACCACACACGTTGCACAGCTTACGCAGGCAGGAGCCGAGTTTGAATTACGGGGGAGCTGGAAGCCGTCAACCTACACACCCAGGGAAGCCTGAAAAAAGATCATATTTCTACCTATATTACATTATTTATATGGACTCTCAGCGCACCGGGGATTTTTTTGAGCGGAGAGGACAGATGATGCTGATTATTGATGCGCTCCGGGCAGCTGCGCACGGCCACAGTAACGTTCTCAAAGTGGCGCCACCAAAAATATAATTAACACGCGATCGTTCATGTCCGTTCATATAATCTGGTACTTCTGTCTTTTAATCGTATCTTTTATTCGTGTCTGACGCGCTTCGCAGCGGAGCGCATCACCTGTGCTCAGGTGATTTCACCTCACCTGCACGGCCGCCAGCGCACACTCCACTGTTTTTCAGCCAGTAGATAAATTTGACCTGTTTAGTTCAAAAGTAACTTGAGGTGAATCAGGAGGAAGCCAGGAAACAGTTTTTTCTTGTGGATTGAGAAAGATCAGAAGATCAGCGCCAGATAGGACAGGAAAATATTCAAATAAAAAACAAGAAAACTAAACAAAGTTCTTGAAAATGAAAATGTTGGTAGATTTATTCCACTACATCTTTTTACCTTCATAAAGCAATAATTCATAAGCATGTAATATTTATATATTTGATACAATTCAGATCACCTTCAAAATTCAGTCCCACATCCAGGGCCGTATCAAGGCATTTTGGGGGCCAAGGCAAACAGATATAGTGATATACACTGCTCACAAAAATGAAAGGAACACTTTAAAGAAACACATTAGATACATCAGATCTCAATATGAAGTTGGATATCTATACAAATAACGACAGGGCAATGTCTTAGGAACAAAAGGATGCCAAGTCTTTTAATGGAAATAAAAGTTTTCAGCCTACAGAGGGCTCAATTGTGTAGACACCCTAAAATCAGAGTGAAATGAAGATGTGGCAGGCTAGTCCATTATTTCAAAAACTTAATTTCTGCAACTCAAAATGCTTTTCAGTATCTTGTGTGGCCCCCACGAGCTTGTGTGCATGCTTGACAACGTCGGGTCATGCTCCTAATGAGACAACGGATGGTGTCTTGTGGCATTTCCTCCCAGATCCGTGTGAGGGCATCCCTGAGCTCTTGTACAGTCTGAGGAGCAACCTGGCGCCGCCTAATGGACTGAAACATAATGTCCCACAGATGTTCTATTGGGTTTAAGTCAGGGGATCGTGAAGGCCATTCAATTGTTTCAATTCCTTCATCCTCCAGGTACTGCCTGCATACTCTTGCCACATGAGGCCGGGCATTGTCATGCATTAGGAGAAAACCAGGACCTACTGCATCAGTGTAGGGTCTGACAAAGGGTTCAAGGATTTCATCTGGATACCTTATGGCAGTCAGAGCACCATTTCCTAGGCAGTAGAGGTCTGTGTGTCCCTCCATGGATATGCCTCCCCAGACCATCACTGACCCACCACCAAACCTGTCATGTTGAACGACGTTGCAGGCAGCATAACGCTCTCCTTGTCTTCTCCAGACTCTTTCACGCCTATCACAGGTGCTCAGGGTGAACCTGCTCTCGTCTGTAAAAAGTACAGGGCGCCAGTGGCGGACGTGCCAATTCTGGTGTTCTTGAGCAAATGCCAGTCGAGCTCTACGGTGCTGGGCAGTGAGCACAGGGCCCACTACAGGATGTCGGGCCCTCAGGCCATCTTCATGAAGTCTGTTCCTGATTGTTTGGGTAGAGACATTCACACCAGTGGCCCTCTGGAGGTCATTCTGTAGGGCACGAGCAGTGCTCAGCCTGTTCCGCCTTGCACAAAGGAGCAGGTATCGGTCCTGCTGATGGGTTGTGGACCTTCTACGGCTCTGTCCAGCTCTCTGAGAATAACCGCCAGTCTCCTGAAATCTCCTCCATGTTCTGGAGATTGTGCTGGGAGACACATTAAACCTTCTTGCTGCAGCACGTGTGGATGTGCCATCCTGGAGAAGTTGGACAACCTGTGCAACTTCTGTAGGGTTAAGGAATCGCCTCATGCTGCCAGTAGAGATAATTACTCAAGCCAAAACTAGCACGAGTGGAAAACCAGCCAAAAAAGATCAAGAGGGAGAAACTTGAAATGACCTCCACATGTTAAACCAGTCCTGTTTTGAGGGTTTTGTTATTGTTGCCACTTTAGTGTAGGGGTGCACCGATCGATCGGCCAACCGATTTATCGGCCTTGATCTCAAGTTTTTCTCAAGATTGGTGATCAGCCAAAAACTGCAATCGGTGCACCCTTACTTTAGTGCACCTGTCGTTAAGTCCATGAACACCAATACAGCTGAAAGGGATTAACAATGCCCTCAGCTGCTTAATCAACCAGAAAATTATCAGACAGGTTTAATTGATTTAATGCCAGGCCCAATAAAAAAGGTGTTCCTTTAATTTTTGTGAGCAGTATATATGATATCTATGTGTTAAACCACCAAATAGCTCCTGAGCGTGACCATGTCTGCAGCTCACCACTCCCCCAGGGGATGGGTGAAATGCAGACAACAAATTTCACACACCAGTGTGTGTGACAACTAGTGGGACTTTTAACTTTTTTAGGTGATGCTTTAATCAGATGAGAGGGTGAACATCATGATGTGATGTGAAGATAAATGATTTTAGATTTTAGACTGATCACCTCTGCCTCACCGTCATGGCGGCTGGTTGTCCTCCAGCAGTTTGATGTGATGTTTAATCTGATAAAACAATAACATCCATGCAAACACGGATAGTCTGTTCTTGAGAAGTTTGCAGCGTCTGAGCTCCTGCTGTGTCTAAAACAGGCTGATAAACCATCTACTTCCTGAATAAACGTGTGTAGAAGTGGGTCAGTGCAGGGATTCAGGTGACCTTCAGCGCTCCCATCTTTAGGTTTTGGTGTGGAAAGGCTCTGAGAGGACAAATCGTTTTAACACGTGTTTATTGATGAATGATTCAGAGGAGGGACCTTGTGGACAGGATGTGGCAGGTCTCAGATCAGCTGTAGGTTTGGTGAAAGGTGTCGTAAAGCCCTTCAACTCACCAGCATCTTGTAGCTATCAGTGAAAAGTCTCTGGTATTACCGGGCATCGCTGACACAAAGACAACGCGTGTGCTCTTCAGACGTTACTAGGATACATGCTCACCAGGACGAACACGTCAGTCGTCACCCCGACGCTCAGTGACCTCAGTGACCCTAGCGCCAGCATCAGAAAGCTCCCTGGAATCTGCTCCTCACATACATCACACTCTCTGTAGTGGTTCTGGCCTTCCCCCTCTCCTTCCTCTGTTTTCCCTCCCGATTCACTCCGATTATCTAAACATGGAATTCCCCACTTCGTCTGATCTCACTAAATCACTCCGATGGCCCTGTGTGCGGACTAAAATGTTCGGCTGTGCTGTGCTCTGCCCTCCTGCAGCCCGTACGTCAGTCTCCTCATGCCATCATGCCTCCAGCTATCAGATAACCCCACCACCATCACTGACACACACATCTGTCTGACGGAGACAGGGTTGTCTGTGTTACACTGCCACCTGCTGAGGTCAGAGTGGTACTGCAGAAGCCAGCGACCTATGAGAGACTGGCCCCGGATCACATGTGAATCTGACCTTTCTCTGATCTGCTCAGTGGCTTCAGGGTTGATGGATGGGGGGTGAACACAGTAAAGGTCACCACTAGCAGACCTCCATCTTTTAATCTGCTGATGAGAGTTCTAAAGGAGTCAGGGTTTAAGCTGCTGTCCTGCTGTCTTACAGGTGGAGACCGAGTCTCAGGAGCTCGTGGACGGCTCACTCATCGACCTGTGTGGCGCTACCCTGTTGTGGCGCACAGCTGAAGGCCTGGCGCGCACCCCCACCCTCAAACATCTTGAAGCGCTGCGGCAGGAGATCAACGCCGCTCGGCCGCAGTGTCCCGTCGGCTTCAACACACTGGCCTTCCCTTCCATGCGCCGCAAGGACACGCCGGACGAGAAGCAGCCGTGGGTCTACCTCCAGTGTGGCCACGTGCACGGATACCACAACTGGGGCAACCACCGAGAGGAGCGGGAGGGTCGGGAGGGCCGGCTCAGGGAGTGCCCCATGTGTCGAGCCAAGGGCCCGTATGTGCCCCTGTGGCTGGGCTGCGAGGCGGGGTTCTACGTGGACGCGGCTCCGCCCACTCATGCCTTCAACCCATGCGGACACGTCTGCTCAGACAAGACGGCGGCCTTCTGGAGTCAAATCCCGCTCCCGCACGGCACTCACACCTTCCACGCCGCCTGCCCCTTCTGCGCCCAGCAGCTGAGCGGCGAGCAGGGCTACATCAGACTCATCTTCCAGGGACCCCTCGACTAGCAGGGACATAACTTCCCAGCATGCTTTGAGGGAGCCAGCCGGAGGAGGTTCTGCTCGGACTCTGATCCTACAAACGAAACACAGACCTGTCCAGATTTTTGTTCTCCTGGACTTTTTTTTGCCTCTTTCTCATTTTTAAGTGACCTTTGTATTGCTTTTTCACAAATAACAACAAAGATTTCTATATTTTCATGTGAAACCAGAGACACAAAAACCAAACAAAGAACACTGCTGAGTAAACTTTGTTCCATGGAGGACTTTCAACAGTATTTATCTAAATTACTAACACACCCTAGTGTGAACAGACGGTTTTTATTCATGTATTTGTTGCAATATACATGTGTACATCTCTTAAAGCTTATTTAAAGAAATGTTTATTTATGTCCCGGGACATCGCTTCATCCTTTATCTGTGGGAAATTCTAACTTTGACTCGATTTTGTGTTTTCTGTTGACAAAGATCAGTATATTGTTAATCAGACATGAAGTTTTAGGTGTGTTCTGAGGGTTCTGTCCCCCCTCCCCCCATGTTTCCCTCTCAAGGCCTTTTGTTGTGTTTTAAACCCATCTGTCGGTGTTGTTGTCTGATCCCCTTCCGCTCTCATCAGGCACCATTCTGGACGAACATTCAGAGCAATAGACTTGCAGCAGAGACCTCCTGAAGCATTATGGGAGTCTGATCGACCGCTCCTTCCCTTTAACGAGTGTCAGCCATTATAATGCAGCCATGTAGCTAAAAACCCAGACAAACACCCCACCCAGACCTGGTTTGTGTTATTTTTAGATGAATGACAGAAACACTGATGTGTAACAGATGTGGACAGTGATTCCAGACACTAGTTTTCTGATCAGTATTAATTTTAGCCTGAGGGTAGACACCGCTGTACCCTTGCCAGCATCTGAAACTATTTTTGGCATCTCCACTGGCGGCTGAGAAACGCATGTTTTATTATGAAATGCACAAAGTCACATAGGCTTTGTTTTCAGCCACGTTTAATGATGCAAAGTTCAAACTGAGACATTTATGTCACTTCCTCCTAGCCTTAGCTACAGGTACAGAACGCCCCTAGAGATGTGTGAGTTTGTCAGAGATTTGTGATGATTTGTGCTTTTCAGACCGTCTTTAAGCGATGTAGCATTTTCTGGAAATACAAGAGTACAAACTGTCAGGGGCTGCCTGATGGTTTCTGCATGGAAACTAAAAGAGTAGGTTTAATTTCAGATGATAATCAAAGCCATGAGGGATTCACTTTTATGTGATTCTTTATCAGAAAATGTTTATGTGCTGCAAACCAGAGACTGTGCAGTTTGTCTATGCATTAACCCTCTTCTGGCTACCTCTTTAGCCTCACTAGGAGTTTTAATCACAACAGAATCTATTCAAATTGATGTAGCACAACAATCAGATCGAATTTAGGTTCAGCTGCAGATTTCTGCAGGTTTTCACTCAAATTGAAATCAGAGAAGTCCTGGTACATGAAAGCACAGATTCTCCCAGACTCCTGCTGCAGCACGCACACACACACACACACACACACAGAAACTGTAGAAACTAAAGCATCTCTTCCGACCCACTCCCACAGATCCTCAACTTGCAGGTATACGTTGTGAGAAAAAGAGAGATTGTAATTTATGTGTTGATTGTGTTTGTTTCTCGTCCACACCAGTAGCTCTCCAGCATCCTCAGACTGCGACACACTAACTCACCTCAGGGAGATAACGATGGCCTGTGCACACACTCGTACACACACTGCTACGGTCGTCTGAGGATACGTCACAGATCAAACTGCTGCCTCTCCTTCAGCCAGTCTGGTTTGGTTTCATTAACTGTGTGTGATTAAAGGGCTTCCCTCTGTCTCTGTACTGTTACTTCAGCCCGTTTTTACACAAAAACACATAATCCGGCCCACCCAGCCGCCCCTCCACTCTCCTGTCGTCTCTATGCTTGTAAAAGGCAAAAATCAAAGAATGTTTCCAGCAAACACTTTTTTGTAACAACTTTAAACAATAAAGTGTAAAAGTGACACGTTTTGGTGTGTTGTTATTGGATACAGATCTACTGATGGGATAAATTATGACAGTGGTGATCTTTTTGTTATTTCCACCGTCTCAGAGATGAACAGACAACATGCTCGGTTCTTCATATTGCACTTTATTCAGTTCTGGGCGGAGACCTGGTTACCGTCACAGATCAACACTTATTGCTTTCAAGCTTCTCGTACAACACGGGTCAAACCCTGAAACTTTCAGAAACGGATCGAAACCTGTGTGAGTAAACCAAAAACTCCAGGAAATACTGCACAGCCTGACGTTTGGTGTAAAGACAAGGATGATGGGGAAAAACACACACATATATATGTAAGACACACTAGAATCAAACAAAAATAATGCAACATTTTTATCACATGATGAGGAAAAGTCAAGAGCTTCATTTAACATGTTAAAACAAACTTTTGAAAATGAAAACAGCAAATCAAACGTTTTCCCTTCTGACACAACCCCCCTCGAAGGTCTACAGTGGAAGTACAAGCGAGTTCCTCAGTTTAATGGCTCTGGAGCGAGTCACCACCTCAGTTATGATGTCACGGTTCACGTCCTGTGGTGCTGTTTAGATATCCTGGTTCTAATAAAGTGGCTGCATGGACTAAAACGTTATGGTTTAGAATGTTTTGGCTCATTATTTTAGCATTTTCACATTTACATCCACCAACATTCAGATAAATATTTAAATAACTTTTCTTTATGTCTCGTTGATCATCCACTTGACTCGATTTTTACTCTTGATCACACAAAAATCTACAGACCAAATTATTATTTGCATAAAAAAGTGAATTTGTGGAAACAAGCCGGTCGCTAGAAAACTAAAACTGCGCTCCAACAAACACGGATCTATCGGAGAGCCTAAATCAGCTTTCTAGTACACACGCTGGAGGTTGAATTTGGATTTTCCACCAAATGTCATGAAATTCAGGCGTGTTGCCTTCAAGAGCTCAAATTTAAATCTGGTGAAGAAGATACAACGTCCTGTTTCAGAGACACAGAACCAGAATGAGTTTAATTTCACATCGAGGCTCTCATGACTGCTTCCATCTGCCTGGATAATCTGACTAGGGTGGAACAAAACGTAGAGTTCTGTAGTGTCTTTGTGGTCCAAGTTCCCCTAAGTTAGTTCACTATGAGAATACGTTAACAGCTCTGAACAGAACCATCAGATTTAATATATAATCTGTAATCTGATTTATTTTACAGTCCTGTTACCGCTATCGATTAATCTAGTCGGGCAGATTATAATCTAAATCACTACAGGAGAAATAGTTCATAATAATAGTTGTCTTATTCAGCTTGTCTGAAAGCAGCCACTACTGATGAACACTTAGGAGTTGTATGATAAACCACCAGTAGGGGGCAGTGTGTCCCTGCTGCTCTCTGCACATGCAACCCCACAGTTTTCAGGCAGGAAGTCACTTCCTCTCACAATCTGCTGCTGGATAAACGGAACAAACAGGTCACATGATACGGGTGTGTGGTGATGGGTGGAGGTGGTGGGGAAAGGCCTCAGTGGTCCAGGATACGGAGGTTTCCAGATACGATCTTATTTTCCAGCATGGAGCCGGCTGGAATATCAATCCGATCTCCGTGGTTGGCGATGATGATGACGGTTCCCTGTTGGCAGGAGAACGAGCGTTTAGTCTTTTGGTCTAAAGAATGATGTCATCATTTCCACGTTAATAAATACTAATATCAAATCTCAGCCAATCACATCATTTCTGCAGCAGCATGTCTCCGTTACCACCTTCAACAGCAACGCTCTACTTCAGAGCCGGTCTCCAGAAATCCTCACCTTGAGCGACACGTTTTTCCCAAATGTGACGTCTCCAGAAACAGTCAGGTGGTCGAGCTCCAGCATGTCCGGGATGCTCTCGAAGCGGGTCAGATACTCCTGAACCTGAACGGGAGGAAACGCGTTAACGGATAAGTCCTTCTGTCTGATCTGGTTTACCCACGTCAGTCTGGAGGATTCATGGTTAATCAATAAGTCATCATCAAGTGTAACTCTTTAGGATGGAGGGATTATTCACCACACCAGGGTGATGAATACATAATAAAGGTAACTGAAAGCTTCTCAATTTTAAGTTTTAAATACAGAAAAACCTAAAAAAACCAAAATTTCCCTCCACAGAAAAGCAGGAATTTCAGGAAAAGCGTCAGAAAAAAATAAATTAATGTCTTTTTTAACCCTCCCACTGTTGCCATGGTTACCTTGGTGAAGGAGCTGCCCAGTTTGACGTGAGGCGTCGTTGGGAACTCCCTCTTGGGGCTCATGGTCAGCGAGCCGGCGTCCAGGCTGTACAGGTTGGACATGACCAGCAGCAGGTCCGACGTGGTCTTGACGGGCAGGAAGCGGCTGCGGGGGACGTTTATCCCCAGAGCGTTGTCGAAGCACTTGATCGCCGCGCCGACCGCCGTCTCCAGCTGGACAACATTCAGCCCTCCGTCCAGAGTCTAAAATTGAGAAAAAGATTCAGCTGATTGAACCGGAATTTGCTCTTTTTCCAAAACAAAATAATTATTCTTATTCTAATAAAATAACTGATCGGGGACATCGGTGGAGAAGACAGACCATGTCAATGAGTTCATGAGGAATTTGGGGCCCATGAAGAGTTATAAAGGGAGCGGGGTGTATTGACCAATATCTGCAACGTACATCACAACACAGAGGAGACGATACCACATGTTGTGATCCTAAAAGCCAGATGATATTTGTAATTTTTAAGTCTGAAATAAATTTTCATTATCATGAGATCCTGTCATTCCGTTATTTAAAGGGACACTAGTCAGTTTTGGCTTGTTTTCAGCACCCCCTAGTGTTCGTTGGCAAAGCTGAAAGTAAAACTTATCTCCTCGCTGTGCGTTTGTCCTTTAACACCTTAATCTAACTGCTGAAATGTCTCCTCAGCCTTCATTAGTGTCTACAGGAGCGGTTCATCACTAAATCAAACAAATCAGCTGTGTTCATGATCTAAAACATGCAGGAAACATGCTGGAAGCAGACTGCAGATCCAGGTAGGTCAAGCTCAATTTTTCTAAGTCCCAACAGACCGGATCGGCAACTGTGAAGTTGCAAGTGGAATATTCTGGCCACAGGGGGCGACAGGGGCTGGGTGGCCTTTCATTAACCCTGTAAAGGGTCATTTTAGCACATACTGGCTCAAGAACATGATTTAAAAATATTAAAAAGTTGTAAAGTGTCCATTTGAATATCAATTCAGTATCATAACATGAATTCAGTGCATCGATATTTTCTTACACCCCTAAGGTAAAAATTTAAAATCAACACTAACAGAACATCTGTGTGTGAAGACGAGCATGGGAGGAACGTTTTTGCTATGGTCTATCTGGCTATTGGGCAGACGTGGCTCTACAGGAACCCAAACCCATATTCCTCTGCACCTCGTCCACTGTTGTCACCTACAGCTTTGCTGGTAGGTGACTCAATAATCAGGAATGTCCGATTCTTCAACGTCATGACGAGATGTTTTCCATCAGCCACCGTCCCTGCTAAGCTGGATATACTTCCTGGTCTGCTGGGCTCCATCCCAGCTTCAGTTAAAAGAGTGATCATTCATGTGGGATCAAATGACGTCGGGAGTCTGTCATCACACAACAGCATTTTAACCATCTCTTTGACATCCTGAAGAGCAGTGGAATGTCTGTTTTCATCTCTGGCCCAATTCCCACAGTTTCTCATAGATGTGGAAGTTTCAGCCGCCTGCTCTCTCTCCATTCCTGGCTCCAGTCTGCTTGCAGGTCCTTCGGTTTTGGTTTCATTGATAACTTCAACCTGTTTTGGGAGCGGTTTTATTTTTTCAGGCGAGATGGTGTACGCCCTAACCGACATGGCTGGAGCATGCTAACCGCTAACATCAGGTATGCTGTGCAGTCCCATAGATATACATCTATGGCGGATTCCTTTTCACAGACATGACGGTCCATATCCCAGCCATCTACACCTTCTTCAGCCATCGCTCACACCACCACTCCACACATTGCCCTCTATAGTCCTCCCCCAATGCAACCATCATCTGTATGCCTTCCACTGTCCACACAATTTCATCTTCTGCTGACAGACCTGAAAGTTTTCCTATTCCAGTTCATTTATCATCCTGCACGGATATAAACTGTTTTTATGGCTGGAGAACCCAGAAACACACCAGATGCTTACGACCCATCCCTCTCCAACAGGTTAAGAAGACAAATGATCTCCAAGATTCAGTTCAGTGTGCTCTGCTAAATGCCCGTTCCATTTCAAACATGAAATGAGCTGTTCATCAAAGAGGGCTTAGAATATTTATTTCTCACGGAGACGTGGCAGGAAGATGGACATTTTGTGCATTTCAATGAACTTTGTCCACCAGATTGCTCTGTGTTTACCACACCACGCCCGTCACGTCGTGGTGGAGGTCTTGCTGTGATCTTTAAGGACAAACATGTCTGTAATTTGATGAAAAGTGGCCCTTTTACTACTTTTGAATGTCAGGTCATCAAAGTTGGATTACAAAATGTCTTCACTGTATTTTAATTTATCGACCTCCAGGTCCAGCTGGCCCTTTTATCTCTGAATTTGCTGAATTCTTATCATCAACGCTCAAACTAGAAAAGGTTTTAATTCTTGGTGACTTTAATTTACACATTGATGATGCTGCTTGTAGCACAGCAGTAGAGTTCATGTCTATTACAGAGGCTTTTAACTTTGAACAGAACGTTTCAGGCCCCACACATAAAATGGGTCATACTCTGGATCTGGTGTTTTCTCTAGGACTAAACATCAACCATTTACATGTTGAAGAGTTTCATGTGAGCGACCACAGCTGCATTCTCTTTAATGTCCAATCAAACACTGATCCTGTCCCTCACAAACTGAAATCAGAAAGACGCATCATTAATCAGTCAGCAGTGGATAGATTTTCTGCATTATTTGACAGCAGCTTAGTTCATGGTGATGATCCAAACTCCTTTATCCATTCCCTTAATCAGCAATGTTCTTGTATCTTAGATAACGTGGCTCCAGTTAGACAAAGCACTGGGTCTCACAGAAGAAAAAGTCCTTGGATGAATGAAAATATTTATAGTCTCAGAAGGACATGCCGCCAAGCTGAGAGGCGTTGGAAGTCAACTAGATTAGAGGTTCATAGGCTGCATTTTAAGGAACTCATAACATCTCTGAATGAGATGATCACAAACTCCAGGGCTGTTTACTTTGCTCAGCTGATTTCCTCAAACAAAAATAATTCTAAAGTCTTGTTCGACACCATAAACCAGATTGTTTCACCTCACGCCCCTCACATGCCTGTATTCTCAAGGTCTGACTGGAACAACTTTCTTGCATTCTTTGAGAATAAAATCAGAAATATCAGGGCATAACTTCCTTCAGTTAAACTCTGAAAAGACTGAATGTCTGATCATTGCCCCTGAGAGCATGGCTCCTCTGATTAGTCAACAACTTGGTCATTTAGCTTCTGCTGTCAAGTCAAACATGAGAAATTTGGGTGTTGTCTTTGACCAATCAATGTCTCTTGAAGGTCACTCAAAAACGCTGGTCAGAAACTGTTTTTATCACTTGAGAAATATCTCCAAACTGCGAAGGTTGGTGTCAAAACATGAGCTTGTAATGGTTCTCCATGCCTTTATCTCCTCCCGTCTAGATTACTGTAACACACTTTTCACATGTTTTAACAAAAAAGCCCTTGACCGCCTTCAGTTGGTCCAGAACTCTGCAGTGAGGCTCCTAACTGGAGCAAACAGAAGAGCTCACATCTCTCCTATTCTGATGTCTCTGCACTGGTTACCCATTAACTGTAGAATCCTAACTAGAACTTTCAGGGCTCTACATGGCCAAGCTCCTCCTTATGTTACTGAACTGTTAAAGCCTTATGCTCCAACCCGAGCCCTCAGGTCCACAAACCAGAACCTCCTAGAAGTTCCAAAGACCAGATAGAAAAGTCGAGGTGATCGCTCTTTCCAGGCTGTTGCACCCCGACTTTGGAATGAACTTCCTTTATCCTTACGTGTTACTGACCGTCTGGACACCTTTAGAAAGCAGCTGAAGATCCTTTTGTTTAAAACTGCTTTTACTTAAATCGTTTGTGTTTTATTATCTTTTAACTTGTATTTATAATCATCTTTCATTTGTTTTATCATTTTATGCCTTTCTGTTTTCTGATTTTCATCTATTTCATCATATATTCTTTTGTTTTGTTTTAAGATGACTTTATCTTTTGTTTTGTTGATCTTTGTGAAGCACCTTGCAATTCTTTTTCTGTGATAAGTGCTATACAAATAAAATGTACTCGCTTACTATGGCAACAAGCGTGTGTGCATCATTATAAATCTACTAGTCATCAGAAACATAAAATATTTAAGGTTCCTAACTAAAACATCTGTTCCCACCCACACATACACACTAAAACCTACAGAAATAGACTCGTTGAAACAGGACCACACTTTACCTCGTTTTGACGTTTATTCTTCCCTAAATGGGACCATAATTCACAAAAGACTTTGTCCTCTAATAAATAAGATATAAGACTGATGATTAGGACAATAAAGTCCATTAAAATGTTTAGAGGAAGTAACAGATACACAGATGTGAATGTTAGTTGGTCATTTTAATGGAAACTTTCCTACTGCTAAGATTTTGACATATTTTATTCTAATCTTAATTTTTAAGCATCTCTAAAGTACATTTTTCCACCTGAATGAATTATGGTCCCTCCTTCAGCCTTTTACCTCAAAAACGTGACAACCACTGTAGAAATGTTGACGCAACTCTCATGAAGTCTTTTGTGGATGTACGTTTGAAATTTTTAAAGACTTAAAGGTGAACTAAAATTAGCTTAAGAGGTTTCTGTGATGTAACAAGAGATTCAGGTACACATCTGTAGGAGGCAGTTATGCAACACCCCCGCTCTGAGGCCCTGGAGTGGACATGATTTTAACATGCACGGGGCTGGAAACAGAACAAACCCTGTGAAAAGTCATGCAGCTCTGCACCATCATTACTTACATAACCTTGTTTGGTCACGGTGTGAGGCTCTGTGCGGTAATAAGGATTAAATCTATTAATTCTGTTTAGGCTGAGATGGGCTTCAGTGGGAATTTATTACATTAGTGACAGATTCTCACATCCTGAGGCGACGTCTCTGCAGAGGTTTGTTGTGCTGCACACACACAATAAGGTCACATCAGGTCGTGTTTGTCGGAGGCTCTGGGTTTTAAATGACAGGTTTTAAAGGCTTTGATTACACAGCACAGTGTAATAAAATTATACAAGCTTCAGTTAGGCGATCGAGCTAGAAATGCTCCTATAGGTCATCTCTACCTAATTTTGCTTTTAGTTTATTAATAAACAAAATCCATTGTGATGATTTTGTCCCTTAGTTTGGACACTCCAGGTGTAATTTAAAGGCATACTCATATTTTAAATCATGTTCTTGAGCCAGTATGTGCTAAAATGACCCTTTGCAGGGTTAATGAAATGTCACTCAGACCCCCACCGCCCTCTGTGGCCAGAATACCGCATTTGCAACTTCAGAGTGGCGGTCCGGTTTTTTTGGACTTAGTGAAGTGGAGCTGACATGCCTGGTGCTGCAGTCTGCTTCCAGCATGTTTCCTGCATGTTTTAGATCATGAACACAGCTGATTTGTTTGATTTAGTGATGAACTGCTCCTGTAGACACTAATGAAGGCTGAGGAGACATTTCAGCTGTTAGATTAAGGTGTTAAAACGCACAGCGAGGAGATAAGTTTTACTTTCACCAACGAACACTAGGGGGTGCTAAAAACAAGCCAAAACTGCCTAGTATCCCTTTAAATATTAGTAGATAAATTTTAAATAGCTTCATGTGTGCTAGTCTGAGCTCTACCTGGCCCTTTCATTCAGTAATTACATACTTTAAATGCTCTTTCTGTCCAAAAGCAACAAAATTCTCTTTATTTGGGATTTTTAACCAAAACCTATATAAATCTTCATAAAAGGACATTTGCTTCTTGATCAATAATACTTTGTTCTCTTCATTTTAAACCTGTTTCTAGATTTATTTTTAGTTATTAATCTTAAGAAATGTGTCAATATTTAAAATACTAAAGTTTTTCATGTCCATGAGGTCCTACGAATCTGAAATGGAATAAAATCTGGACTTATAAGCTTCCTGTTCCACATAAAGGTCCAGACAGTGTGGGAAAAGTAAAAAAATAATCTGTTAGTGTTGGCATTAAGTTTCTGTCCACATTATTTGTTCAAATGCCTCTTCAGTGCATCCATGTGAGCAGGTTTGGAGGACTGATTGATCCTGGCTGCAGGAGGACAAGCGTCTCCTATTTTGAGACCCTGCAGGAATGCACAGATTGGACGCCTTCCCAGAAATAGACCTGTGGCAGCCTTGTGTGGAGCAGCAGACGTGTGGAAACAACTGCAGCTGATAAATAGTTAAAAACAGAGAGATGTGTTACTTGGGTTCCTCCTCACCCACCTTTGGGTTGACGATGATCTCCATGTCCATGGCGTTCTGCTCTTGCAGCCTTTTAATTGCAGGTAAAGAGATCCACAGGTTGTTGGTGTTGAAGATTTTGAACTTTGAAACGGACTTGAATTCGTCCACGTGGGCTTTGGGGACCTGGGCGATCTCGAGCAGACGAAGCTTCCCTTCATACTGGATCAGCGTTCCTCCCTGGGAACGACAGTCAGAACATTTACAGCTTTGTTTTAGGTGACAGAACAAAGCACATCACGTCCAGCTATAACCCCGTCCTCTACCTTAACGTCAGCGCGCGTTTTATCCGTCACCTCCATGACGAACTCGCAGCGTTTTCCGTTGGGCTGGCTGACCAGGTGGTGCAGGATGTTCAGGTCCACCGTGGCTCCCAGGTTGTCGATGTTGGACACAAAGATGTACTCTTTGCCCTGCGCGATCAGCTTGTCCAGCAGACCTGAGTTGTAGAAGCTGGCGTAGATGTCTCCGTGACCAGGAGGGTACCAGCCGTCGGCGCTTTGGCCGGTCATGCTCAGGTTTTTGGCCACAGGGAGGAGAGACTCTTTGTTGATGCGAGGATACCTGAGCAGGGCAGAAAAATCACAATATGGTTTGGTTTCAACAAAGATTCAGCTTGAAATGAAACTTTTCATTAACTCGAGCCCTCCTCTGGCTTTATTTAGACAAGATAGCTTAAACAACCAGCTCATAAAAAAAGAAAAGAATCTAAAGCCCCCTTCAGACAGGCCATGAAAAACGGAAATGTTCGGGACTCTGTCCGTAAGACGTTTGTGTCTGAATACAAATATCCAGTTAACCTTTTCCTGAATTAGACCGGACGAAGCCCCTAGTAACAGGACCGGACTCGTCACGGACAGGGTGGCTGCTTCAGACTGGTGAGGTCGAGTTCCGGACAGGGAGGAGGAGGGGAGCGGGGGACGCTGGTGCGCACCTAGATTACATATATCACGTGACTGGGAAAGCAAAGTTTTTCAACACGTCTGACCAGAAAACTTCGCCACTTGGTCGTGAATGTTTCCATATACGCCGGGTAGCTCGCTCCTGTAGCATGCGGCGAACCATGGCAGCTCGCCTCCTACGGTACCGTCTCCTGGAAGCGTGACGGAGCGCATCACAGCGCTTCCGTGATTCCTTTATTAACCATTGAGCTTCATCATCCAGGTGACCAGGTCTCTTATGCGTCTTCGTGTGCGCAGAATTGTGCTTAACGTAAATCCGATCAGTGAGAGGAATTCTATCGCATACTAGCTTTGTTTGGGGAGATGACGCATGTACGCCCGCTGCATTATGCAATATCTGGGTACCCCCCACCCCCTCCCCCGCAGACATCTGGAACTTTTCCCTGCTGTGTGAAGGCAGCCGAAAGGACAAGTTCCGGTGCAAACGTGGTGTGTCTGAAAACACAGTTCTGGTTAAAGACCGGACTGAATTGTCCACACATATTCCAGAATGTCAATCTGAAAAGGGCTTATGAGAACTGAATAAAGACCTAACCCTGTTTGGTCTAAAAAGTTGAGCTCGACTAGAATTAAATCTGACTGATGAATAAATGCACGTAGGAATTTTGTTCTTTAGTTTTTAATTTAATTTTTTCCATTAAAAATATGAATTGTTTATTATTTCATAGATTTATACGTCATCTGTTGCATTCTTATCCATCCAAAGCAGCTCAGTGCTGAGTTTGTTTTGTTCCATTTATTTGTCAAAAAGTGAACATTGTGTATTTATTTTGCCAAACTGAACACAAAGTGAGTTTCTTCTAGACTTTTTAGTCTTTTGGTTTAAGTCTGAGGTGAATCTAGCCGGGCAAGGGAGCATTATTTATTATTGCCGTAACTTTAAACTTCTTAGAAAATCACTTTTTTCTATATTCTTTACCAGGAAGGCCAGAGCCGTCGTCGCTGAGCACATTAAAATGATCAAAGTGTTTCCCATATGGATTTTTACCAAATTTGACCACCGAGCAAAAAATGATGCCGCAGTTGGAAGAGGAAAATTCAGATGAGAGGAGCTGTCGAGTGGAGCGATAAAGATTGATTTAAAATCTGAGCCGTTTCTGATGATCGTTTGAATTTGTTTTTTCTTATAAATGTTCTTCCTGTTCTGGGTACAAAACAGACGCATCTGAGAAAACAGAAATTCATTTTAGGATTTAAAAAATATAACAAACAATAAAAATCCATTAATTATTTCATCTACAGTAGTTTTTTTGTACGATTCTGTTACTACTGTGTTGCTCAGGGTCTTAATAGATGATTTATTGATCATGAAACTTGTTGTTTGAGCAGAGATCCTTGATGTATTTGCTCACACTGGTTTATCAGGACCATTTACCAGCAGGGAAGCAGGAAGTTAAACTTTACGGTGATCTAATATTTGTTTCCCAGGACAAGCTGCAGTAGAGAAGCCTCCTAACTTTATTTCCTCCCAAATGTCAGATTTTAAGAACAGCTCCTTCAGAAAAGTAACGATTATAGATTACAGCATAAAAACGTAACAGTTTTATTCAAATGTTGAGTTTGTTAAAGCCTACCTTATAACCCATAACACTCTTTAGAAGTTTTTGGTGTTTTTCTTTTCCATAAAAATATATTTTTTTAGCAGCGTTTCATTTTAATTAGCTGTTTCAACACAAAAGCTGGTTTTTCTCCATGTTTTAGGATTTGTTTCTAGAATAATTCTGGATTTTCTGGTTCCTTCCAACCAAAAGTCGATGTTTAAGGCATAAACAGACCTTTAGATGAGGTTCATTCGCTCCATTTTCTC
>SSNS01000049.1:1611477-1655785 GCA_006937985.1 Aphyosemion australe | reverse complement strand
GCTCCCAGGAAGTTTGAGCCAAAACACAATCAAAGAAATTGAACAGTTTATGGATTTGTCTGCCGTTTAAAGCTAATTGTTTTCCCTAAATTAACTGGAACAGCAGCCAGCGTGACACTGAAGCTGACTTTAATTGGATTTTCATGAATTACCGTCATGACCTCGACTTTTCTTTGTTCCCACGTTGATTGACACCTAAAACTATTCAACCACTTTCCCTGTGATGACAATAAATCCTGCAGCTAGCATGTTGCTGTCCCAAAAAGCTTTGTACTGAACTCCCCGGGGCACACAGAACATACGAGGGCTATGAATAATTCAAAGGAAACAGTAAAAAGCAAGTTCCGCTTGGCTGGCAAGCTGGAGACGCTACAGCATTAATTATGAACAAGCTTTTCCATAGGCTGCAGGACGTTTCCTGTCAGATAGCTGCAGCTCTTGATGGTTTGAGTTTAGAATCAGGAGCTGCACACCACAGCTCCAGCTAACCGACCGTAAAAGCGTCGTTAGGATTTATGCAACCATCTGACTTCAAACCCAGACCTGCTCTGGTTGAAGGTGTGGATCTTCACTCGGTGGTGCGTGTACTTCTGCAGGATCTTCTTTGTGTCTTCATCTGTGTTGAAGGAGTTCATGAGGACCAGAGGAACATCTGTGTTGTACGTCTTGTTCAGGTGCTGCGGAGCATCAAAAACAAATGCATTCAACTCTCTTTAGTCACTAAAAAAGACAGAAAACAGGATCAAGTAAAAAGCTGAGAATCTAAATGCTCATTATTATTATTATTATTATAAAACAGAGGGTTGCACAATATAAGGATGGAATTTCCAAAGTGTCTCAAATTTTTTGCACGAGTTCTGGATTCCCTCTCAGGAGCTGCAGGGTCACGCTCACGTGTTTCTGGAATTATTAAAATGTTTTAAAGATTATAAATAAAAACCAGTTTTCTGTCAAAGCAGCTGCACAGTCTGCTACCTTTCATGGAAACTGCTATTTTTAGTTTCCATACATCATAAAGAGGGGGGGTTGCTAACAAACTGCAAATAAAATGAGGAAAAACTCACATAAATAAATGGAAATATAAGCAGATGTCAAAACTACCATGAGTTAAAAGGTAGGAGAAATCTGAGATGATTTTGAGAAACATCTGATACTAAATTGGAATTAAAACAGGGTAAAAATGCAGAAAAATTGAGACTGAAGGGCAACAAACAAAAAAAGTGCAGCTGTTTGAATTCCATCCTACGCTCCACATATCCTGGCCAGATATAAAACTGAAAGTGTCGTGTGTCCCAACTCAGTGTGGTTTTACAAATACTCAGGAATAAAAAAAGAGTTGGTTGTTCCAGAACGCCAACGTGTAACTTCGCTCTCATAGTGAGCTCCAGAAGCAGGTCACCTGTGTGTGTGGGATTTGTTAAAAAAGCAGTTTTACCAGGCCGACACACTCCTCCTGTGCTGCACTGCAAACACACCAAACAAAGAATGGATTTACAGCTTGGCTTTGCAGCGTGTTGACTTTAGGTGGAAAGCACGAGGAGTAGCGACTCCACATGGATCCTTCTCTCTGATTCAGGGGTTACTTCGTTATGTTTTAGAGTTTGATTAGGTTTGCAGGATGCAGATTTAGACCCTCTTCCCAAACACTCTTAAGTGATACATCACTATAAAAACTAACCCTTTTCATGATTGTGTATTTTTTTTCTTAAACATCCTTTTAGATGAGTAGGAATGCATAAATATGGCTCTTTTCCAGCTCTGCAGGGTAAATGTTCTGTTGATTCAACAGCGACTGAGAAAAAAAGCAGTGAAGTTTTAACTTTAACGTTGTTGTTTGGGGGAAAGCTGGTGGCTCTGGGGGGCGTTTTCACACAGGAGGTGTTGTTTTGGGGACACAGGATCTGGTTTCTGCTGCTCTCTCAACAGGCTGATTCAGTCTGCAGGTAATCTGACCTGAGCCAAGGTGGCCGTTAGTGTGTTGGAAAGCGAGCAGAGCCCCAGGAGACTTTTAGACTCTAGACAGACACACACCCTGAAGCCAGTTACTCTACATCATCACAGTCATGTTGAGATTCTCCCAGAGCTTCATCTAATTTAGATCATGTTTCTCCAAAAAGCTGCTCCAACATCTGATCCATTTACTTTATTAATACGCAGTCGCTCTACATGATAATCTGATGGGGTCCAAACATCTGCACGAGCACACAGCCTTCTCTGTTTCCCTGCCAGCCAACACACCAACAGCACCCCCGCTCAGGGACCTCAGCTCACTTTCAGAAACATTAAAGACCAAAAGAACAAATCCACACCACCAGCACATGC
The DNA here is from genome assembly GCA_006937985.1 of Aphyosemion australe. Classification (NCBI taxonomy): domain Eukaryota; kingdom Metazoa; phylum Chordata; class Actinopteri; order Cyprinodontiformes; family Nothobranchiidae; genus Aphyosemion; species Aphyosemion australe. The sequence continues at coordinate 1,653,463 of SSNS01000049.1, read as the reverse complement.
TTGTGATTTTAATCTAAACACATTTAATTTATTAAAATCAGTGTTTCTGTAACTTCTTCTGGTGGGACGAACAAGCTAAACTTTCCGGAATGACACACAGACTTGACACACCCGACCCGGAGCAGACGTTTGTCATGTCTCCACCGAGTCCTGCACCGCCTCTCAGACCATGCTGCTGCTGGATCAGAGCCTCAGCGAGAGCACCGCCTACAAACCAAGTTTGTAGACACCAAGTTGTTTTTTTTAAAGCCCAAGTTCACTAGTTTTTTCAATAAATGTGCAGTGGTCTCTAGTATAAATAAATGCATCAATCTCTGTGGGAAAAAAGCTCTGGCGCTCCTTTTTTAGGAAGTAGAAGTGAGCCAGAGAAGAGGGGAGCAGAAAACAGCAGGATTTGGAGTCTTTCCTGATATGTGGACATCTCTCCTCTGATTGGCTAACAGCAACACGACTCTACCACTGACTCTGTTTGCTCTGCAACGTTGATGTTTTATCTCCACAAACAACACAAGCCTGGAGAAGTTCTGCTGTGTGGTGGAGTTGCTAATGCTAACAGTTAGCTTCTACTAGCCGAGACGTTCTCTGCTGTTTCCTGGACGCTAAACCAACAACAGCCTTCCCGGCCGTGAGTCATCATAAGATCAGTTTGTTGTTTTTTATTTTGATCAATCACCTGTTTTCTGCTATTAAAACGGACTGATAGCCACAACAAAAAACAGTCAAACATATGACAAAGGGCTCCAAAGTTGTGTGTAGTCGAACATTTCTGTACCTCTATCTGCTGCACGGTCAGGTCCAGGAAGGTGTTCTCGTTGCGGACGCTGATCAGGCTCTTCGGACCCTTACATCCCATGCTGGTGCCCAGACCTCCGTTCAGCTTCACCACCACCAGTTTGTTCAGGCTGTCGGCCACGTTATTCGGTAGGCCTCGTGCAGAGATCTTATCGTAGGGCTGGATCTAAAGGGGAGGATGAACACGTTACACAGCAGGTGTTAAAATATACCGATTTTAAACCAGCATCTCTGAAACAACCTGCCGAGCGATCAGAAGGCGATGAATAAACATCTTACAAACTTAATTTATTCAGCTACAAAATGCTTTTTTAAAGCAAGAAAACGATTACAAGAGTTATCACAGCTGTCACATGCACAAAATATTCTATTATTATTTCCTCAGACAGGAAAGGTTGTATGAAAACTAATGAAAGCCAGCTATCCACAGGATGAAGCCGTTTTGAATTCAAAAGGTGAAGCGGCAGATTTTCTCCACATTGATCCTTCAGCTTAAGTTTCTGTCAGCTTGGATGAATATGACTCTCTCAGCAGTTTTTGGGAAGATTAAATTCTAAGTAGATATCACCCCAGATTTAGATTGTTCAGATGAAAAAGAAAGAAAAGGATGAATGCTATTGTCTTTTTCCTGCAGACTCTCGGGTCAGTGACAGCAGAACGTCTCTGGTGTTTAGCTTCTTCTTCCATCAGGCTGAATACAGGAAAACAACAGCTCTTCACAGAAACAGAAGGTTTAAAACGAAGTAATAAAACCTAGAGTCCAAATGAAATATTAAAAGCAGAACATAAAAACGTTTAGTGTCTCAGATATGCCTCTTTGTTTTAAAAATGGAGCACCACAGGGTTGTGTACTTTGTCCCCTATCATTTACAAACACACACTCAGAGACATGGGACTGAAAACTACTTCTACAGAGGTTTTCTTGCGTCTAGAAAGAAAGGAGGACTTTAAATGATTTTGCCTGAGCTGCAAAGACATTTTTTAGAAATAGCTGGTTCATAATTATTTGCTTCAAAAGTAGGGATTTTCAATATCAGCCTTTTTACCAAAATCATCTCACTCTTAATTTCAGATTCAAAAATAAACCAAAACCAATAAATGCAGAGTCCCTCCTCATAGAAAGAGAAAAACTAAATAATTTTAGGTTACTTAAATCACATTACATCTCCTGTATTATACTGCATACTTAAACTTTAAAGGAGTCATCCCCTATAACACCGTGGTTATCTACGTCCTATTACAGTCTTTTAGGCCATTAAAATAAATTGTATTGGAAAAATAAATTAAAAATGTGCTTTTTTGATCCTTTTTTGTAAAGGGCATATTTTCTCGCAAGATCACACGTGATATTTTGGCTGTGCCGGACGCGCGCGGGACTGAGGAGCGCATTGATTGGTAGAAGGAAGCAGGAAGCAGCTTCAGCATCTTGCTCCAAAATTACAAAAGTCACAACTGAACCCGACCTGGCAGTGACCTACGGGATCCAACCAAGTATGTACGAGCCCGAGCCTTGCCTCGTGCGTAATGGCTTCCCTGCTTGTTGTTGAGTTTTTTTTTTCAGCGAAGCACCGTAAACCGGAAAATGATGGGACGTGGCATTGGAGATCTGTAAACAGTCTGGGTGGGACAAAGCAAGCTAAAACAGCCTGGCATCGGCTCATCATGCTGTTGTGAAGATCAAATACACAAACCGAGTGGACTTTTCTTTCCCGTAACACGGATCAGCAACGGTAAGACTTAATTTATGCGTTTCACATTATGAAATGAGCTTTGTTGTGCTGGTTTGTTCGCTGTTGGCCTCATATTTGTTTATATTCTGCCTTTGTTACGACATATAGGCGAATCTCGTTTTGGAGTATGCGTGCTCGTGGGGTGCATGTGAGCTGGTTGAAGAAGGCAAGATTAAACAAACGCGTCAATGTTAAATATCGGCTTCTCGGCCAGTGAAAAATCTTTTTTTTTTTATGAAAATGAATAAAGGAGCATTTATTACATCACGATAGGCTAAACTTTCCCAGAGTTACCATGAAGATCAATTTGGTGTGCCACCCCAAAATTTCCTCAGGCCCCATGGCCACCCCTATGAAACTTTTTGGGGGCACCACTGGAAGGGAGAAGTAGTTGAAGGTAGTAGTTGCAGTTTTGATACAACACTTTGCTGAATCGTCGTCCATCTTACATTTGTTAAACCAGAAATGAGGAAGAACAGTTTGAGTCATAATTAAAATAAAAAATAACACGGCTGTAAAGGCTGTGAAGCAACAATTCGTGCAACTGAAACTCAAATCTAGTTAGCCACTCTGACGAAATTCTAATAAATACACAATCAACTCAATCTTGCAATTCTACTTTTTAGAACCGAGAAGAAAGCACAACGCTGAGTCAGCTGCACCTGACTCAAGGTGCAAACATCTAATCTGCATATATAGGAGCGCTGACACAATCAGGACTTCCTTTTCTTCTTGCTAGCTGCAACATTCCTTTGCTTCCTCTGAAATTCTTGACTTTTCTTTGCTGAAAGTATAAATAGGGTTGGGCATCGAGCATCGACTGGACCGGTATAAAGCAGGTGATTACTGTCACTGCAGGTCAGCACAATAAAAAATTTAATTAGCCGAGTTAGTGGGAAGATTTTAAACCAAAAACTCTAGTTTTTCTGGGTGCTCTCTGCCCTGATAAATCACTCTCCAACTCCCAAACCTCTAACACAGAGCTGTTATTTCCATTTCACTGAACTTCTCATTTTAATTCAAGCTTCGTCACTTTTCTGCAGACTCCTTGCCTTTGTCTGGCCTCCTAATTCCACTGAAATGCTTCCTCTTTTCACACATCAGTACATCCCTGTTCATCTTTTAAACTTTCATTTCATACAGACCACTTCTGTGTTCTCCCTATCCAGCTTTGGAGTTTTAAATACAAACTAAAACACATTTCAAGAGAGCAAAAGTTTATTTTTCCTTATTTTATGTGAGTGTATGTTAAAGGAAGTGAAACAAAAAGAAATAAGCCTACGTGTGTCAGAGGAGCATCAGGTTTTAGCGGAAATTCCAGCTTTGTGCGGGAAGTGAAGAGAGGATTTTGGAGGATCAAAGGTTTGTTGCTGGGCCGGATAATGTCAGAAACATCTGTAGTGAGGGAACAAATATTCTTTCCTCCATTTACTGGTGTAAAAAATGTTTTAACAGAAACTTTTATTTTTTCAGGATAAAAAATGACTTCAAGTTAAACCAGATTTAGAACAAATGTTTTCAGACTTAGTAAAGCAGCCCACAAACACACACACACACACACACACACACACACTACTTCAGTCTACTTCCTTCGTCTTTAATGTTGCTTCAAAGATCTTCTCCTTTGGGATCAGGAACTTTTAACACTTAGCTGCTTTAATCTTTTCCATTTTTTGTTACTTTGAAGCTCACAGAACAAGAAAAGCCCAGAAGAACACTGACAGAGCCTCTTGTGACGGGAGCATTAAGGATTCATTAACAGTAAAGTGAGCTGCATGCTGCACCGTGCAAGAGGCACGAGGACCATCCCTGTACAACACTGATGCTGGCTACATTTTGACAGTCAAAACTCCTGATGATGATGAGCCAGATATGATCCTTAGGACACAATCACACCTTTGTGGGACATTTTCTGAGTGTTGCAACCTTTCTGGTTATAACAGGTCAAACAAGGAGCGCCGTTTTCCACTGATGCAGCAGCACGCCTCTTTCTATGAAACGCAGCCTTTATGTCAAGCTGTCTCGGATTTATTAGCCAAAGTACAACATTAGCAGATTTTAAAATTTATTATGAGAAACATAACATTGTGATCATTGTCATACGGTGTATTTTCCTACTAAAGCTACTGTTATGATCAAATTTATTCAACATTACTACATTTACACAATCCTTAACTAAATAAATGTTGTCTATTATGCTAATTAAAGCCCAGAATAAACAATAAAAAGAATCTGAATAATATGAGAGTAAAATGAATACCAGTGATTCTTAGAATAGGAACAATAAAAGCTGTTTTAATACTGAGGAAATACAAGAAGCAGCATTTTTGTTTGTTTCTTTTGTCTGATTTTTCTTAGAAACACGTCTGTTATGCAACAGAGTGAAGGTGTTGTTTTCATATCTGCCCAACCCCCGCAATTATTCTGCATTTCTTCTTTTCAAACTTTAAAAATGGTCTTTTTAATGGCATACTTGACAGTTGTTTAAGAATTGGTTGGATGTTCTCCTTTTAACAGGTCAGGACAGCAGGAAGTGCATATGTAAGGTGTTTGTGTTCATTTCATCCAAAGGTCAAATTTGCATTTGGAAATACACATCTGGCCAAAACAAAAGTCACCAACAATAAAAAAGGTCACACACACTAATATTTCATTGGACTGCCTCTAGCTATGATTACAGCACACATTCGCTGTGACATTGTTTCAATGAGCTTCTGCAATGTCACCAGAATTATTTCCATCCAGTGTTGCATTAATGTGTCACCAAGATCTTGCATTGATGATGGTAGAGTCTGACCGCTGCACAAAGCCTTCTCCAGCACATCCCAAAGATTCTCAATAGGGTTCAGGTCTGGACTCTGTGGTGGCCAATCCATGTGTGGAAATGATGTCTCATGCTCCCTGAACCACTCTTTCACTATTTGAGCCCCATGAATCCTGGCATTGTCATCTTGGAATATGGCCGTGCCATCAGGGAAGATGGAATAACCTGGTCATTCAGTAGATTCAGGTAGTCAGCTGACCTCATTCTTGGAGCACATCCTCTTGCTGAACCTAGACCTGACCAACTGCAACATCCCCAGATCATAGCCCCGCCCCCACAGGCTTGTACAGTAGGCACTAGGCGAACAAATCCTGATCTTTTCATTTTCTCTGAGATAAAGCAGTCTTACCGAGTCCTCAGGAGGTCTCTGGATCTTGATCCACTCCACAGACGGGCCCTTCACCTGCAGGAATCTGTGGAAGAGATTCTTGAAGCCCTCAAAGTCTTTCCTGCACACCTGAAACACATTTGGATACAGGCGTTGATTGAATGAAGGAATGAAGGCAGCACAATCATAGAATAAAATCATAACTCCAACTAGAGAACAAAAAGAAAGAAAAAACCTGCTGGTAAATGTGCAAACCCTGCAAAATCATCTCACCGAAACCATGATGTTTTTCCTTCTATTGCATTTCCTCTCCAACACCCCACATGGTGTTTTATTACAAAAACTCCAGGTGAGGATTAAAAAGCTTATTTGCTGAGTTTATTAAAAGTTATGAGGGTAGCAAAAATGACCAAATTTGCAAGATTTTTTTCTCTTTTTGCTACATTTAAACAGGCAAATATGAGCTCAATTTGTGCATAAAGTTTGAGATTAAATGTATTTTCATTTTTCATTAGATTAAAGTCTCTGATCTTGAACTTGTTAAGGGGTCAGACAGAGAACTATGTAACTGCTTTTCAGCTAAAGCGAAAAGAAAATGATCAAATGTGTGCACACAGGGATGGTAAACTAGCATCAGGGGATCAAGAATAACGATGCTTGTGTTGCTGGTTTTACTGAACTACCTGAGTTTTTGAACACGCTCTCATAACAATAAAAAAAGAATTTCAAAGATGATGAAAGCAAAAAAAATGTAAAAGTTCAGAATACTGGTTCTAGTTTCTCTTTTTGTCAGCGAGAGTCCTACAGCTGTTTCAAAAACATTTTAGCAATTCCAAGAACAAAAGCTTTTTTTTTTTACCATGAACAAATACTTCAAAGTGTGCGTAAGACCTCAGTCATGTCAGACTGGCTTTCCCGTCTGACCTCATCAGCCAATGATTGTGTCAAATGTCACCCCTCCACAGCTTAGAAGTGCCTTATAAAAGCCGAGAGCACACTGCCAACCCTGGTTTATGATGTCTTTACTTTCTGAAGCCTTCTCTAGAATCTGACTGCACATTGTTTAACAGTAAAAGTCCTTGGATTGGGTTCGTTTTCCACAGCGTGGCTCAGAGTGTGTCCACGCCCAGATCAGACATGTGCTTCTACTCATCGTTGTACATAAAACAACTGACATCACAGTAGCTTATGTCTGCAGTCATGTGACCCTTTTTAAAGAACAGTGTGAGTAACGTGTGTTTTCCCAGCACTGTGTGACGTCCCTGCCTCTAAATCATAGTCAGATGGTCAGAGAGGCAAGGGCAGCTACCTCTCTGTCTGCCTCTGTGGCCGTGTTCAGAAGTTTCTCCATCTCGGTGTCCATGGAGCTCTCCAGCTGCTGCCGCATCATTTCCTGGAACTGAGCCATCCCTTTTCCGGCCACTCCTTTACCGAGACCTGGACAAACAGGATAGCAATTATCTGTGGGAAAGGCCTTCTGGATCCTCAAACTCCTTTAATTTCTACTCGTTTTAAAAACTCAAACCACATATTTTAGCTTTTTTTAAATTTATTTATCTATCTCACGATTGGTCCGCTGACTAAAAATGCTAAAATAAATCTTAAATGTAAAACAACTGATAGCATCCAAATGAATCCTGGTGCAGAGTAACTACATTTTGTTTACTTTAGCTTTTGTTTCAAAAAGGTCTGATTCATAACAAAACAGAGAACAGTCAAACTAAAACATCTTAATATACCATAAAAAACATTTTTTAAAAACACAACTATATCTTGCACAATAACATCAAACATTTGATTTTAACACCCAAAAATACCACAAACATATAAATGTTATCAACAGACAGAAGATATAATTGACCTAAACACAGCCTTCAGTGTTTATGACCATAATCTGAGCAGCTATTGGTAACTGGACAATAAACAAAGCAGGTCAAACACTTTAAGGGGCACAAAGTCAAATTCTACTGATGTTTTACTAGATTAAGAATTTTCAGTTTACTCTTCTAGCCTAAAACAGTTTTGTGTCCCACTGCTGTTTCCTAAAACCCTTTAGATAAAAAGGCCTTTCTTTGTTCACATTAGGAATGTAAAAAGTCGAGGCGATGGTTGTCAAGCTGCACTACAGAGACTAATAAACGTTTTATTGGTATGTAAAGCTAGAAGGCTGAAAGGACAGGTGTTTAGAGGTGTTTAGTTTTAGGTTGCTGGCTGATGGTCAAGAGAGATCAGAGTCGGCATCGTGCAACGGCAGCAAAAAGTACAAAATGTGGTACAAAGTTTTTTCCAGTTCACTAAATGTTTAATTGTGAATGGCTGAAGTGATTTGTTGGCAGCTTGGAAGCTGTCTAACCCGTTTCTCCCAGATGTGCAACATTGGTTTATGGAAATGGTGAGCCAATTGCACATTTTCTGACTATGATGTTGCATCAAAGAGAAACACACTTTCATCTAATCAGACTTTAGACAAATAACCACATCAACATCAGCTCTAATCTAAAATCTGTTGTGTTCGAGGTACTTGAGTAAAGCTGAGCGCTGTGTTTGAAGTACAAGCAAATGTACAAAGCTGATGAACTGTAGAGTTCAGAGAACTCAATTTGAAACTTTGACCAGAACTTGCCTGGTTTACTGACTTTAACAAAGGCCAGACTGATAACAGATAAAAGCACATCAGGAAAACCAGAACAAGGTTGCTGTAGTCCACTCTGATTAATCATTTCATTATTCGGAATAAAACTCAGCAAGTTGACTCAAACTTTCCAAAAGAATGAATTTCATCTGTATTTGAGCCAGATTTAAGTCAAATTCTAAGTATCAGACTCTAGAGAACAAGTACATATTTTCTGTGTTTCCTTCTAGCAAATAATAAAACACTTACCTTCTAAATAAACTGTCATGGTTAACCTGCCAATTAGTAACAAATTCAGTAACGATCTGTTTAAATCCAAAGCAGAAGAAGTGGAACGATTTTAAGTTAAATATTCCAGAGAAAATCCGAGGTGTCATTGAACGCACATCCCGTAAATGAATGCGAAAGTTTCCTGGATGATTTTCTTAAAGCTGACGAGTTATTCACTAAGATGTTCAAGCCTTAAAACGAAGCTTCAGTTCATTAGTCATCTTGTGAAGCTCGTGTTCTCATAAAAATGTGGAAAGTCAAAGAAGCAAACACCCGATCGACATTTATCTTATCGCTCTCTGGAAAACTGCCAATGTCGACACATCAAAACTACACACTTGACTGGCTGGATCGGATCTGGCAGAAATGTTTTACTGCTGGCGGAGTTTGCCTCTTCGTCCAGCCTCATTACTACAAACTACGTCACAATCTGGCTGTGAATTCAAACAAACCTCTGGCCACAATTTTTTTTAAACTCCGCCTCGCCTCCTGCCAATAAATCCGACGTCAAAAAAAATGGTCAAACATTAACTATTTGGATTGAAACCTCACCTTTATGTCCTGTCCACACACTAAGGTTACAGACTGCGGAGATGAATGAATGAATGGTGAATGGATGAGTTCAGGGGGACAGTGCGTCCTACAGATATGCAGCCCAGAAGGACACCTCAAATCCACTACTGTCCTTGAACGCCGCACGGAGGAAAACGTTCGTTTTTAGCTAAATGTTCCAAAAACCGAACGCTAACGACACGAAACGAGCTTTTAACAACTATTTTTTGCTCTTACGTGACATTTGTAATGATAACGTTGCAAAAACGTTAAAAACTGTAAAGGTATTTTCTTACTGTTGTAGGATGCTGGCGAAAGAAAAGTCGATGGGGTCGGCCTGCCTGCTTCTGCAGATCTGAAGGACAACAGCGCCCACCAGGCAGCTAATATGTCCTTTTGTCAATTGGTTGTCCCTTCAAAACACTTTCTTATTTCTGAGTTTTGAAAGCCCCGAAAAAGTTTTTTTTAAAAACTGTGAAAAACCTACAGAGAGGATTAGTTTGGAGATCTTGTACAATAAAGTGCCGTTCCAGGCAAGGAGGAAGGAGAACCAATGAAAACTCTCTATTCCTGTGACGTATTTTTAACCACCAATCATTTTGTGCAACGTCCCTCATCGATTCATGTGCTTCCGGGTTGAAAGAACTGCGTCTAGGATCATTAGAATCGTCAAAAAAAGAATGTTCACGCTGACATTTGCGTGGAATAACATTTATTTTACGTTTACAAACATTTTGATTTATGACTATACTTTTAACTTCCGGAACAGATGTCAGTATCCTCTTTCCCTTTGTAGATGTTCATTTTCCTAGTGCATTTTGTTCATTTATTGATTGTTTTGATCAATGATGGCACACTGGGAACCTGATTAACTGCAGCGTAGATGTTGCATAAGCGCTTCTGAAGCAGCAGGGGGGAAAATGAGGAAATAACGCCACTGTCTGGTCAAACTGTGTCATTTCAATGTTCAGCAGCTGCAACCCTGGTGACAAGGCCTCTCAAAATATAGCTTAATAAAGATAAATCTTGGTTTGCACAGGGCATTGCAGAGCAAACGTGCTCTGAATACTGAATATATTTGAGCAAACAAAGTTGCACTAATATTTTAAAGTAAAAATAATGCATCTGGTTTATGATTGTTATATTAGGGGGCACATTAGCCTTCTGTGTGTTACTTCGAGATTTGTGAAAACAAAATTAATATTACTAAGTATTTACTAGAATTATTTTAACCATGTCTTTTATTATTTCAGAAATATAAAGTTTATTTTAAATAATTTACAACCACAAAAATCTGTGATTTAAAAAAACTAGTTTGTTTTGGAGTCATTTAGGAGTAGTGGGACCTCACAAACAAGCATCTAAAATTGTTCCTAAAACTCAAATCAAAACTAAAACAAAAATGTCTAAGAAAAAAAAAAATTAAATCAGATAAAAAGAATAAAAGGAAAATAAACAGGAAAAAAACAGTACGGTGGTCATAGTCCAAAAGGTCTCAGGTGGTTAGGACTGCTGTTGCATAATGTGATGTCAGCTTTATAGTTATTTGAAACTTTTTGTTTGCATTTAATTTATGAAATAAGTTTAAGATTGATATTCAGTTTATTTTGTTTGTTTCTGACAACATCTAAACTTTATTTTCCTTTTCCTGTACTGGAGGTTGGAAGTGCATCTTTTAGCAGAGCATAAATTGCTTGACTTGCAAGATTATTTCACGAATCTATATTCAGCAACTTAAAATCTGCAATATAGCTATGAATTGTTTTTAAATGCTCTTTTTCAACCAAATTAACTGTTATAAGTGTATTTATATTCTAATGGTCCTTCATCAAGTCTTTTTGAGCTTTCCCCCTGTAGCCACACAGTCCAATACAAGATTCTTCTTCATGTTTCTACCACAATACAGACAGGATCCAGACTTTCAGTGAATTTTGAATCATCAGATAATTTTAACTGCACACGTTTTTAGTTTGGATAGACACATTAGGATCAAAGTTATCAACCAGAAACCATAAGTTATTGCCAAAAGTCAAAAAATGTATCAGCTTCAAGCCAAATCTGTACCCCTTTGAGTTGAAAAACAACAAGCAACATCTACATTGTTTAATGTTTTTATTGTTTAAATTATCCGTTACAGCGCTTGAAGACATAGAGCGTGTCTGACATTATGTGTAATAGTCATCCATTCACTCACACCCAGAGAACGATGTTTGGAGCGTATTAGTGACGTTATATCTACGTGTCATAAGAAGCAGCAGCTCTGCTTTCTACTGAACATGAATCCTGTCCAATAAATAAAGATACATTTGTTCTTCTAGAGCACAGATTACATCTTTCCTCAAACCCATTCCTGTTTAATGCACAGACATAAATCCATCTTTACACTCATAAAGACTGACTTTCTCTTTCAGACACACCTTCACTGAGAGACGAAGGGGCTGACGGAGCACTTCATCACAGGTGTGAAGCTGGAGTTTTGGGGCTGTCTACGTGCTGGAGTGGTGAGTGTGCTGGGTTTAGTCATACGGCCAGGAAAGCCACAGCCGTGTCTCTCTCCTCTATCAGCTCTGCTGCTGTGGCGTTCATCTTTGACTGAGAAAATTCATTAATCGCCAGACCGTCCACAATCTTCCAGCTTTTGTCCTGAGGAATTATAACACATACAGTCACTAAATCTATACGTATTTTCCCCTTTTTGACAGAATCATCAAATGTCCACTTATAAGAACATGGGTGCTTTTCAAACTATGCTGATTTGTGCACCAATCAGCTGGATTGGTAACATAAATATACTGATAGAGGAGTATAACAAGCATAGATCAGTGATACCTTGATCTGGACAGGGAATGAGTAGATAAGGTCTTCTGGGACTCCATAGGAGTTTCCAGTGGAGTAAATACCCATGGAGGTGAACTCACCCTACAGAAAGGAGATAAAATGATGAAAACTGAAAACGCATTCATCTAAGCATGGCACTTTGGGAATAAAACGTCTAATAACTATTAAATATCCCCTATGAGTGATCTCATGCAAATTCACAAGATCGGTTAGGAGTAACAAGTTCCAAAAGTAACTAGTTACAGGAATAGGTTAATTTTTTCAGTAATGGAGTAATATTACACATTACTTTAACAAATTAAGGCAATATATTAGTTGTTGCAATTTCAGTAGAAGAAGAACAAACACTTTTTATAGCACCTATCAAGATAAAAATCACGAGGCGCTTCACAAGAACAATAACAAAACAGATAAAAAAATATAATAATAAAAATGGGAGAAAACTCGAGCATATTTAAAATAGTTTGCATTTTTGGATACATGAAAAATACCAAACTCCCCCAAATAATTCTCCAGACCAAAAATAGTTGGAACCTATTGTGAGATAGCTTAATGTTCATAAGGGATTTCCGTATCCAGCCGGTGAGCGGTGCGTGATGATGTGATGGAGTGAATATTGGTTAATAATATTACATTTTATTTTATTAACTTGGCTGTGCATGCGGCAAAATAATTAACAGTTACAAGGAATATAAAGTGTTGCTCCTTTTTCAATGACAGGTACCATAGAAGAGCCATGGCACACTTCCTGTAGCTCACGTTTTAGATTTTTTAAAGGAAATATAAATTACTTTTGTTTGTTTTTCTAACACTTCAGTACATTCAGAACATTTTATGTTCATCAAACAGATGCAAAGGTACTGATGACTTGAATTTTAATAAAATAATGATGAAAAAAATACAACATTTAGCTAAGATATATAATACAAATATATTACGTTTTTAAAACTCTAACATAAAATGTTTAGAGTAACTTTCCCAACACTGATACTCAAAGTGTTGTGAATGACTCTAAGCTACTAACAAGAAATTGTAGCTTAATTAATGGATGAAGTGCCCACCCTGTAACTGGAGGGTTGCAGGATCAAACCCTGCTCAGTCTGTCACAGTCGTTGTATCCTTGGGCAAGACACTTCACCCTCCTTGCCTGCTGGTGGTGGTCAGAGGGACCAGTGGCGCCTATGCTGGGCAGCCTCGCCTCTGTCAGTGCGCCCTATAGGGCAGCTGTGGCTATGTTGTAGTTCATCACCACCAGTGTGTGCATGCGTGTGTGTGTGTGTGTGTGTGTGTGAGTGAATAACTGAATGTGTTGTAAAGCCCCTTGAGGGGGCTGAAGAACCCTAGAGGATGCTATACAAATAAAAGCCATTTACCATTTTTAATTTTGGAGCTATTATTTAATATGTTAAATGAACTGAGTTCAGGGAAATTTAAGACTACTGTGAGTCTACTCCTGTCTGCACAGGACTGAGAAGCAGATATGTCATTAATAAATGTGATGTTTACCTCTGGGGTGCCGGCCCAAATGTCCCTCATGTGGTCACAGATGGCCTTGGCTGCAGACATGGCACTGGACAACTTCCTGGCCTTGATGACTGCAGCACCTCTCTGCTGAACTGTCTAAGTTTCAAAAATTCAAAACAAATTGTAAGCAGAAGGTTTGAGCATTGAGAGTTCAAGACTTAAACGTTGGCAGCTGTTGTGATCCTAAAAGTCTAAAATCAAATAATGGATTTTCATAGAGTAAAGCAGAAAGGACCTGTCTGAACATCGCACAAACACATATTCTTTGCTATTGCTGGTATACAGACTAGTCATTATCTCACAGCTATAAAATCTCCTTTGAGCCAAGCATCATCCTTGACTGCATCGAAGCAGGCCAGCTCACTGCCTGCCATGTTGACCATGCAGTGGTGCACATCTGGGTACTGGGTGGACGAGTGGTTGCCCCAGATGATGACGTTCTTCACCTGAGTGGCAGGGACGCCACAGCGCATTGCCACCTGTGGGACGGAGAGTCAATCCAGTTGTCATAGCTGATAAAAGTCTGAGTGTGAACGGAGCCTGAGGGTGCAGGACAAACCTGAGAGCGAGCCCGGTTGTGGTCCAGACGGGTGAGGCAGGAGAAGTTCTCCTTGGGGATGGAGGGAGCAGACTTGGCTGCGATCAGACAGTTGGTGTTGGCAGGGTTTCCCACAACCAGCACCTAAAAACACACACATATTTAAAAGACTGACCTCTCTTATCTACAGTAATACTCACAACTTACCAAGAAGAACCATTTTGAAAATAAAGAGCGTAATATTATGACAAATCATGCTTCATGGAGCATTTATGCAACTTCAAATAAACAGAAGTAGAAGCATCAAAGATGAAATATGCAGAGTATTTTTACCTTGACTGTCTTCTTGGCATACTTCTCCAAGGCTGTTCCTTGGCTCTTAAAGATGGCCACGTTGGCTTTCAGCAGGTCTTTCCGCTCCATCCCTTCCTTCCTGGGCATTGAGCCTACCAGGACGGCCACATCCAGGTCCTTGAAGGCCACCTCCTCCTTGTCAGTGGGAATAATCTCTAATGAAAGAGAAGTGTTTTGGGTTTTCATAACCTACTTCGTTTTGTTTTTATTAGCAAAAAATTACAATCACTCATGTTAAACAAGTATGAATGTATTCTGAGAACTCTCTAATGAGCTAAAATGTATATTTTTGCTGTAATCAGATAGTCTACAAGCTGTATAATTCTGTGAACATATGGCATCACCCATCTCAGTGCATGAAGCGCTATCTTTGCACTGCAGTTGGTTAATACAGGGGCCTCTCAGCCTCTGTCCAAACAAAGCAATGGGCTGCACCACTTCATGGGAAAAAAATCCAGGTCACAATAGAGATGGCACATAATGGCACCTCATGACAGGAGTTACAATAATGACACCAAGTGTGTTTATCAAACTTCTCCAAAGGGAACAAATCAGAACAATGTGAAAAATCTGAGTAGCAAATTTGATCGTCAGATTAGAAGAAAGGGATTAGATTTTAATCAAAGACACTGTGACCCTCTCCTCCAGCATCCAGAGCAAGCTCCTATCATTCCAGTGATTCCAGAATGTATAATTTTAATTCCTGACCAATTAAAAGAGAAAATCTACTCTTAATGCCGGTTTAAAGATCTGCAATAATAGATGTAATTTTACTTTAGTTGCCCAAATGGCACCTAGAGTCTATAGACACCTGAACATCACACATGGGTCTTTATGTGATGTGAAATTTGATGCTGAGATCCAGTCCACCCCCCCGTTCCCACACGAGTCAGCTGTGGCCCAAAGTCCAAAAAAAGAGACCAATAATGACTGAATAACTGGGACAGTCGTCTATCTAATATGCATTCTATGTTTTTGAGCAGGGCATCTAGTTCTAACTGGAGAATGAACACACAAGCTGAAATGATACATATATCATTATATGACCAAAACGTTTTTACAATAAAAATAATTCATATATGTTGTGCTTTCATGTGTCTACCTCTCAGAAGTGGGAGGGCGCAGTCCTGCAGTTCCATGACAACACCTTCCAAAACTGGCAACATGGGCGTTATGTCCAAAAGGAGAAGGACGACTGGCTGGCAGACGAAAGAGAAGGAGGAAACATAGTCATGGGATGGTTAAATTAAACATTTTGAAATGGAATCATTTATTTTTTGAGTGAGAAGTTTGAATATTTGTCTGTTTTTAACACAGAGAGTGAACGCCTAAACCAATAAGGCTCACTGACAATGACGAGCCAGATGGATCAGGTGGTTTTAAACATGGACTAAGACTCTTGGCACGAGATCCACCTCACTCACTTTAAGGACAATCCTGGCTTGTCCATTTGGAAGGCTGAGTGCAATCTGATCAACTTCTTCATAGACAACAACTGCTGAGGGCCACCCTCTCCGAAACATGGTGTGGGACATTCTCAACATATTCTATTGATATCCTTCACATCTACTGTGATAACCTTTTTGCACCATTAGGTGACTATTGTAAGACAAACCACTTCTTTACCTGCTCTTTCCCAAATACATCCCCCTTGGCGATGCTTAACAAAAGGGAATAGGCAATCTGCCCAGCAGCACCGGTCACCAGAACTCTAATAGGCTCAGACTGCAAGACATAAGGCAAAGAAAGAGATGGAAGTCAGAACAATTACTGCATATTTCTCAAAGCTTTCTTTCCACTGTGACAGTTAGTTTTTCCCATGCACGTGGGGTGGGTGTCTATTTTCAATGGGATTTACTAGAGCAGGGGGTCAGGTTAAAAATAGACCCCTTTGACCTCCATTAGGAACTCACAGTTACATAACAAAACAAGGATAAACTTAGGTTATCAGCTGATCACCATCTCCAGCATTCATTCAAGGCTTTAAATCACAAAAGCAATCTAACTATATAGTTATAACAGCATTTTATGCACAAAAGTAGAAAAATTATAACTAAAATAAACTTTTGAATCATTAAACAAGCTTGTATCAAGTGGAAAATTGTAAATATCAATTTGCATAAGAAGCTTAGTATCTATACAGCTTTGTAAACGTATTTTTGGTTTATTCTTTATAGAAAAATAATGCACCTGATGACTTTACTCACCATGCTGACAGGAACGCTCGGACTGTCCTCCCCCACTTCAGCCCAAAGCCCGAGGTCACTCCTATTTAAATCCTTAGTTCATTACGACACTTAAAGTAGTCATACGGCAGTTTGTGCATCAAGGGAATTGTAGTCTTAAAACTTTTAAACGCTGTAACTGGTCTCTCAGATAATTTATTTGTATTAAATTAAAAACAAGTTTATTGGACGGGTTATCTTAACACGTGCTTCTGCTCGATACTGAGTTATTACCGCTGTTGCTTTTAGTGAAGAGCTAGCCTGTTAGCATTAGCGTTAGAAAAACAGCTTGTGGTTGCTAAGGCAACAAGTTCATGTAGCAGAGCGGCTAGTTGCTAGCAGGAAGATTCTGGGAGCTCGAACGTCAGAAAGGTACATAGAAAACTTTATTTGGTAGAATAAATTAGCTCGACTGTTACTTCGACATAACCTGTATCTTTGAGATTTAAATGGATAAATATCTACGGTTTACGTGCACGTTAAAAAGATTGAATTAGCCTCAACGTACCAATGTTTTTCAGAGAAAAGCATGTGCTGAGGATAACTCCATCCTCGATGTCGATGAAATAAACAAGGTAAGGTGATTGAAATTTATTTAATTTTCCTCATTTTTCTAAATTCGTGGCCAAATTAGTGCATAATTTATGAACATATACAGGTTGAGGGCATGTTTTGGAGTGACAATTGCTTTCCATGTTGTTGAATGGACCCGTGTTATTATAGCTTTAGTGTTAGTGAGCTTTGTTGTTAATATGTCATGACCTGATTGTATTCATCACGACAAGAACAAACATCAGCTGTTACAGCTGGGCTGAATGGCATCAGATTGTGAGCACTAATGATGATCTCTAAACACTACCAGATTTAAGTTTTTGTAACTAAAAGTGCTTTTCAAACAGTATCCAAACTTACGTGTCTATAGTGACATTTTTTGAGTTGTTCTGTGCAGAATATCCAAATAGTCAGGTACCATGCTTTCAGGCTGGATTTATTTAACATTCAATAATGAAACATGCTTTTAAGGTTAGTTTTTGACCCAGTGTAATGTAATTTAACAGGGTTTCCATTTCAAATAAAGCGATTAATCGTTAGACAGTGTGAGGAACTCCCTCCATGACAACTTTCTGATGTAAAAATTGTGCAGATTTGTGTTCAATAGTTTTTCCACCTTTAAAATGTTAATCAGATAAGCAGGCCCATCCAACGCTGCTGCTGTGAAGGACGGAATATATTTTTAAACTTTTAGCTTTACTCTTTCCTTTAAAGGACACAAACAACAAAATGGATGCTAAAATCACGCAAAAAGGTAATGATAATAATTTTCCAAGAAACTATTCCTGTGTCTCTGTGACATTTAGGCTATTTATAATAGCAAAAGATGGGTTATAGCCTAATAATAGTATTGCCACTGATCTTAGTGGTAATATATTAAGCTAGGTAGTTAAAGCTAGTCTCTCATTAAATTTGTGGCTGATTTACATTTCTTTTCCTCCTGCAATGCTGCTTCCTTACAATGCAACACGTTAAGACCAATAAATCTTGGTTACATTAATAATGTTAGTGTGACACTATTTTTTCTGCTGCCTCTGACAGGAACTCATCCGTGTGTGTGCGTGCGTGCGTGCGTGTGTGTGTGATCAGCTGTTGGTGACAGCGACCAACATGCATGCTTTTCTTTTCTAACGGTTTTCTCGTTAATGGCTAAATCCATGGCTGTTGGAAGCAGCTGTTGCTACCTGCTAGTGTTTTTTCCAGCTCCAGGTCTGTTTTCATCCCTGCTGTGTGACAAATACTTGTTTTCCAACAGGGTTGAGACAGACGGGTGTTCACAGCTTTCTGTGGCACACTGCTGCTGTAAGTGTCTTATATGAATTTAGAAAACATTAAAACACGCAACATATTCTGTGACCTGCTTCTTTTAGTGAGACAGTTTTTTTTCTATAATTTCTTTTGACTAAATGCAAAAGTTATGTGCTTTTATTTTTCAAGTTTGAAGCAGGTCATGTGTCAAACTAATATTTTTAAATTAAATATGCATTCATTCATTCAGTATCTGCATGCGTTGTGGGGAGCTGGTGCCTGTCTCCAGCAATATTCAGGCAAGAGGCGGGGGACACCCTGGATAGGTCTCCAGTCCATCACAGGGACACACAGAGATGAACAACTAGTCATACTAACACCCACACATAATTCTGAGTCTCCAATTAACCTGACATGCATGTTTTTATTCTGTGGGAGGAAACTGGAGTACCTGGCAAAAACCCACACATACATGAGGATAACATGTTAGCTCCATGCAGAAAGGCTGCAGCTGGGATTCGAACCTGCAACCATCTTGCTGTAAGGCAACAGTGCCACCAACCTTGTCACCATGCTGCTCTTTTAAACACAAAATATTTAAAATTTTGATAGTAAAGAAAAAATCCTGTGGTTTAAGAAATTTGTTTTATGTGAAGCTTTTGGGTTTGATGGATTGACTCTTGAACTTTAAATTGATAAGTACTTTTAGGTGCAAGAAACTGGTCCTAGTTTCCTACGTTGAAACATATCATGTTAACACACCTGGTAATGTTTCAGAGCACAGTGCATTTATAAAAAAAGTCACCAAAGCCTCTTTAGTTTTTGTGCAACAAGAAAGCAGCTCTGAATTTGCACGTTTGAACAAATCCGTTGTTGCTGTGACTTCAGTTTGTCACGTCAGACTTCTGTGTTTATTCTCCTTCTCTGACAGTCTCCACAGTCAGCTTGACATGAGGGGATTAGTTGTACTTTGTGTCTGTAAAAAGGAAATCGGAACGAACCCAGAAACGGCAGCGGGACGCACGATAATATCTGGTGCCAGTTTGCACGCCAGCCTGATCCTCTGCTAGTGCTGTGAAAACAATCAGCATTGTGGGTGTTTTTTTTTTTTTGGACCCACCCAGTAGGTGAAACCTGGAGTCATGCGCACAGAAGCAAAGAAAGATGGCAGAATTCACTTGTGCAAAAATAACTCCACATATGTACAAATAAGCTGCTGGACTGTGGAGAATAGAGATGCCTTAAGCTCAGTGATTTTGTTTCATGCTCTGAGCTGCAAAGGTCCTGATAAGTGTGCAACAGCAGCTCCTCTCTTGTCCACTTCACCTCCTTTCTTTGTTCCTCTATCACTTCACAGCACCTCTCCTCTCTGTCCCACTTTATCTCCTCTTACTCTTCCCCTACACTTGTCCCTGCACAGTGCACCTGAGTGACCTCTGTTACACTGGGTACTGGAGGCAAACCCACAGCTGCAGGATCACCCTCTTATCAGCGTAGCTAGACCAAATCACCCTCATGGAGAGCCAGCAAATACAATGAGACAGGAGACGCTATTCATACAAAAACGTCACAAATGCAGCAGCTAATTACGTCACTATCTGGTAATACATTTTCTTTGTGAGATATCTGTGTCCTAGCCATCATTTTTCAGACAGATTAGCTGATGAAGCTTTAGATCAGATGGTGAAGATGATTGTGTAGACAGTAAATGAACCCACATGGCCCCGTGCTGTCATTTGCTATTATTTGCAGTAGCGGTCCTAACGCACTAGGCGTCACTATGTGTCCATTGTCAAGCAGATAAATCTGAATGTCACTTTTCACAGCGTTTGAAGGAGATGTTGATGGATTTTTACTGATGATGCTCCAGAAGCACTTGTTGCCACAGCAGAAGCTTTGCCTTTAAGGTCTGGGATTATGACTGGACGGCTGTCAGTTCAAAGTCTCACACTGAAATTTGATAACTATGTTAAAACACAGGATTTCAACACCTTTCTTTTGCTTTGTTTGACAAAAATATCAGAGCTTAAGTCAGTGCAAACAAGAGTGTGTTCTTACGCCAATAATCTCTCGATTCATCTCTCGATTCATCTAAGTTCTTCTTCCTCTCCAATATTTACCTGTGTATTTTTCATGGGTTGAGTTTCCTCCAGCTCTTCTTATTTGGCACTTTTAGGACACTGCCTTGAGGCATGCAAATGTTTCCAGTCTGCCTTCATGTGCCTATACACCTTTCACTGAAATCTGAGAATGACTTTGTTTCTAGCCAAGTGCTGGCACGCTGTTGCAGGAAAAAATATCTCAGTCAGAAAGAAAAACAGACCTCTGCAAACAAACTAACTAACTTCTTGGCACTGATGCAGAACTATTCAATTAAATCTCCTGAAGCACACACACCGAGCCATCCTCAGAGGTGTGTGCGTCTGTCTTCTTGCAACTCTCTCCATTTTCCCCCCAGAGGTGTTTGCATAGGGAAATGGTCCGTGAAATGGGTTTGATGGGATCAAACTCTTATTTAGACAAATACATATTTCATAGCAGCTGATGGACTGATTGACAGGGCTGCATCTTCATTTCTTCTGTGCGTCACTGCCAAAGATCTTTATCTGGACCACTAATATGAAGGATCATGGCCTGGTTTGTTTCTGAGGGGAGAGGAGTTGTTCACTAGTCGTGTTTTGACTCTGAATGCTTCTGGTGTTGTTTTACACTCTTATGTCAACTTTTCTGAACTGTGATCACAAGGGGGCAGCAAACCGTCACATGTTGATAATCAGCTGCCGTCCAAACTGAATCCTCTCTGTCTCTGTCCTCTCCTCTGCTGGTGAAAGCAACCACACACACTCAAAACCCACTGAAGGATGACCACAAAATATGCAGCAGCAACAGTCCCCTGGATCCAGAGCCAGTCAATGTGGCAGCAAACCTGCATAGGAGAGGGTGGAACGTGGTCCATGTTTTTATCAATGCAACTCGTTGTTTTAGCAGAGCTGGGCTGGCTGACGGACGTCCCCCTGACCCACTCCAGCCAGCCTACTCATAGCACCTTTCAATTACTTCAAAACCCAAAACCATCCAACTGGGTCAGCGATGGCAACTCTCTGCTGATGCTGGCGGTCACACCCCTATGCACAGCCATAATGGGCTGTGGCACATTTGGTGTGTGTGGGGGGGTGGCGTACGCAACCGACAGCATTCTGGGTCCTTCCAAGAGGCCGGTTGTCTGCAGGTTACCAGCAGCTCCGCTTGTCTCTGTTTATCTGCGCCGTCTAAACGGGAAGAATGTTTTCCCCCACAACATGGCTGTGTTGGGGATTAAAGCCCATTCTGAGTGGCCCCGGGTCGAGCAGCAGATGTTAGCCAGGATAGTGCTCGTTACCGTGCCAACGGTGAGCCTGCGGGATTGGGCCGACCAGATGAAGTTGGGCCTACGAGCATGTATGGGAGAGAAAGGAAGGGGGGAAGCCTGTCACACGCTGAAGAGAATGTTGGGGGAATTTTGTCACTTTTGATTCAGAGAGCATTTAAACGCTTGTGTTGTTCAATATCACGACAACTGTTAATATAAATGCATCTTTCAGCTCTTGCTCTCTCAGGGGACGATATAATGGGGTGTTTTGTTTTACCTGCTGACCTTTTGAGGGTTGTCGGGCTGTAATAAGGTGTACATCTCTAAAAGAAGAACCCGATGAGTTGAACAAAGTAAGCTGGCCTGTGACAGTTGACGCTGTTTGCCTAAATGCTCTGAACTTCATTTGAATCACAGACATGGGGATAAAGCTGTACGTTCTTGTGATGTGAAAGACGAGCTCGTACCCTTAATGTCAGATTACACTGCAGGGCGAATGGGTTTAACATAAGGCCCAGCACTGGCTCCTGTGGTACTTCTAACAGTCAGTCTTAGTGGAAACAGGATATAAGGTCTAGCAAGACAAGACTTGACCCAGCTTATATGCAGGGCGATGCTTTTGTCCTGAACACCCAGCAGAAATTAGTATTGTAGAATTTGACGATGACAGCAGTGAATCAGTGAGCTGCAGTAACATGAAGAAGGGGTTTCCTGAGATCGAACAGGGCTAAAAAAAGTTTTTTTTCTGTGTGTTCATTGAATTTCATTATGTCTGTTCTCTGAGGACGAGCGCTGAAGAGGGCAGGGCTGCTTTCACGCACGGCTGAACGTTTGGGCTGTCTGACAGGTGGAGAATAGCCAAATGTGTTTGTTTGCATGTGCATTCACATCTGCATAGCTGCCTTATTTTGTGCTTCCGTTTGACTTGTATCAAATGTGAGCAGCAGTTAAAGGTCAAGTTCACTGAGAAGCAGATTTTTACTTGTTATTTTTGAAATATGATCAGTCACTCTGAGTTTCACAGGCAGGCTAAATGTGAAAATAGTCTTCTACCCCTATTTCCTGCATTAGCTGCTGATAGAAAATAGATGGGGAAACACTTGGATTAGAGAAGCCAGTCAATTTTATGTCACATTTAAAATTAGCATTCATGAACTCACCCATCTTGGCTCGCAACGTAGAAGGCTGTTGTTGGTTTAGCGTCCAGAGAGAGCAAAGCATGTCTCGGCTAGTAGAAGCTAGCTGTTAGCATTAGCAACTCCACAGCAACAGAGCGCCTTCAGGCCTGTGTTATTTGTGGAGATATAACATCAACATTACAGAGAAAATGGAGTAAATGGTAGAGTCGCGTTTCTGAAACAGTAGCGCCAGACCTTTTTTCCCTACAGAGATCGACTCACGAGGCATTCATTTATACTAGGGACCACTGCAAATGTGTTGAAAATACAAGTGAACTTTAAAGCTCTTGACTGCAGGTGACAAATAAGAACAGAAAAGACTTTCCCCCTAACTCTGCAAAATGTGATGCCAAAATGTTTCTTTTTGATATTGTTTATTTATTTATTTCTGGATTTGAACATGCAAATCTTCCTCTTATGTTGCCCAGCAAGGCTGCCCCCTTTCCCCTCTTCTGTTTGCAATAGCCATAGAGCCACTTGCAGCAGTTCTCAGGTATAGCAGCATGCATGGTATTTTTAGGGGCAGTTCAAACCACAAACTGTCTTTATATGCTGATGATCTGTGGCTTTTTGCCTCAGACCCAAACAACTCCATGCCCTTAATCTTAAAATTGCTGGAGAACTCCGGGAAGATATAATTACCTTTGATAAAAGCAAAATTCTAATTCTGTGACATCAGCCTACCAGCTGGCTAACCTACCTTTTAAAGCTGCTTTATGAAGTTTTTAATATTTGGGGGTCCATGTAACTAAGGAGTTTTCTTAGCTTTTTGAAAAGAACTTTAATCCTTTGCTTGAACAATTATCCCATGGTATACAACACTGGTCCATGTAGTCTCTTTCCTTATCAGGAAGGATTAGTTACATTAAAATGAATGTGCTTCCTAAATTTCGGTACCTTTTTCAGTGTATTCCGGTATTTATTCCAAGAAGCTTTTTCCATGCACTCAACGTTACCATTTTAAAGTTCCTATGGAACAAAAATCCTCCCAGAATGCAACAGAACCTCCTACAAAAAAGTAAAGATCATGGTCTTGCTCAGACAAATTTTTTGTATTATTATTATTATTATTATTATGATTATTATTATTATTGGGCTGTGAATACCTGCCCAATGCTATTCTGGTGTAATACTAATGACAATAAGCCAAATTGGTTGCCAATGAAGGAAGCTTCACGTGACTGCTTCTTTATTTTTGGTCTCAACTAAAGATGCATACTAAGTTTCAGGGTGTACCTCTCTTTATTCACTGTTTGATTTGAATTCTTTATTTCCTCCATCACTTATTGGTAGAACGTTTGCACTGTGGAAGAGCCACAGACTTGTATCAGTGAAGGACTTCTTTGTAGATGGTGATTTGGTCTCATTTGCTCGACTATATCCTAATTTCAATCTGAAAAGTGCACATTTTCGATAGTTGCAGGCTAAGGACTTATCATGGTTCTCCCAGTGCACCTGAAGACACTATGCTTGGTGCTATAATGACAATTAAGCCTTCTGAGAAAGGAGCAGTTTCAATAATTTATTTATTTATTTCTAGTTTTTCTGTAACTACTTGTTCTAAGGAATTGGATGTAGATATTACCAATGATCAGTGCCAGTATATTTTGCAGCTTCAGTGGACCAAAACTGGACGTGCAGGAATGACCTAAAAAAGACGTTGGTAAAACATGTGTGGATGATGTAAGGACGTCCACGACGACCTCATTTGGGTCAGAATTAGCCCATATCTGGACGTCCTGAGGACATTAATACTGGACGTCCAAAAGACGTCATCTGGCGTCACAGTCTGCACCTTCGAGGGACCAAAACTGGACGTGCAGAAATGACCTGGAAAAGATGTCGCTGTGATGTGTCTTTGCACATTGGGTATGCTCAGTCTTTGGCTTTTTGTCAGACTCTGAACCAGGAAATGGCTGCAGGCAGTGAGGCAGCGGGCAGGAAGCTTTGGAGCCAATCAGTGGTTGACAGTTGTGTTTCTGGACTGAACAACAAAGCAGGTAGTGAAAAGTTGAGGGAATGTTGGGGGAGAATACCAAACCGTGCTGTTGGAAAAGGCTGTCAAACCGAACCGCACCCATCCGAGTCACGCTGACTAGTATTGTTGGAAAACCCTTATCACTTCGCTTTCGCCATTCGGTCAACAGGTCCACCCCCTAAACGTTTCCCAACAAGAACAGAACCAGATTCTGAATAGAACATGTAAAACAACTCCTTATAGGACATTTGTTAACATGGAACAGAACATTCCATCTGTTAAAGCCCCATTCCTTAACTTTGCGGATATATGCTCTCTGTCGCCCTCTAGAGGCTTGCTGCGTAACGTCATTGTCGTAAAATCAAATCTCTCTCTCGGGCATAAGAGTCATGTTTACATTCGTAATGTCAGGCAAAACAACGAAAACAAACTTTTCCACCTCTACACATTGAATAAATAGTTTTATCAGGACTGTATAACATATTTATGCTCGACCAAACACAATAACCCTGGTGAAATCATTTATTACTTACCTAGCCATTAGCAGCACAGCTAGGTCAGAGTCCGTAGTTCATGCCATTCTTTCTAAAAGAGCTCTCCAGCGAGGAAAAGACGGCCCAATAATAACTCTGGTCTTTGCTCTTGCTCTATCACGTTCTTCTTTTCTTTTCCTAGGTTCTTCTGATAAGGGATTTCTAGCTTTCTTTGGTGAATCTGCCGCTGCTAAACAGTGAGGCTACGTTATACAATTATGGCAAGCCAAAGGGATAAAAAAATTGCGCGTTCTAAACTGGCATTATGTCCGCCAAAACGCTCGTTCAAGACGCGCGTTTTGGCGGACATAATGCTCGCCTTTAGAACACGCAAGTTTTTGCCCTCTTTGGCTTGCCATATTTGCCGTAAAGCAACACCCAGTCAGTACTTCCGGTACGACCCGAGCTCAAAAACTGTATAGTGCGGTAAACAGACGTGGGACCTTCCAACACTATCACAGGTACGAAAATGAACATAATAGATGATAATATGATACCAAAACTTTACAAAAAAGCATAATTTTAAGGTATAAAAGTTGCAGAATGTTGCTTTAAACTAGGCAGCCTGGCTTCAATTCCTGTTTAGATGCTTCAAACCAAACTTGTGTGATTCATGCTCATGTGGTGGGGTGGGGGGTGAGATGATGATCAGAGGAGCTTTTTGATGAATGGGCTATGATCCATTCTTTAAGAATGGGACTTTCACATTGATAAGGTTTTTCCAGGATTGTACGTTTCTGAGGTGATTAGACATGTTATTAATTGGTTGCCATCCTGTGAAGGGCATTTCAAGCAATGTGGCAAAAAAAATGCTCCAGAAAAACATTGCCCACCCCACCTTTAATGTTAGGAAATTTAAACCAGATTCTAACTAAGATGGTGTAAAGCTAAAATGACATGCCATGTCTTTGTTTTTCTACTTTGACTTAAATAATATTGGATTCAGTGCAAGTTAATGAGACTTATTTCAAACAACCGGCTGAAGAATATTTGAAGGAAAACATTGTGACCTTAAATATTTAAGAATTACATTTAATTCTGAATTAAAGTCTTTCAGGACTTTTGATTGTTTGACCCTTAAATGAGAGCTTGCCAGGTGAGAGAAATCAAAGCTGACTGTTGATTTCAGGAGAGGAACTGTAGCAAGAAGAAAGCAAAGATCATGCGACACACCATCATATATCTCTGAGGTCACATCATAGAGGAAAAAAACAGCTCTTGGTCTGAGTGCCATTGATTTGCGACCGCTCTGTGCCATGTCAAACTGTCAGAGAGACAGATGGGTGGAAGGAAGCACTGCCCGCTGAGAGGTGTCCAAAAAGTCACGGCCTCGTCTGGGAGGTGACAGACAGCGTGTGTGTGAGTGTGTGACGGGTAAATAAGACCACTGAGAGGTCTTTGGGACGTTCATCCTGACCTTTCATTTAGCCAGGGTCCTTCTCAGTTTGTGTCTGACAACAACTTTAAAGGACTTTGTCTTCTTCAGCTAGACACCAAGGTTTTAATAAAGCTTTGTGTGTGTGTGTGTGTGTGTGTGTGTGTGTGTGTGTGCGTGTGTGTGTGTGTGTGTGTGTGTGTGTGTGTGTGTGTTTGTGCGCAAGGGTTTTCTGCTGGAGTTATTATCATCCACCACACATGTAAAACCTGTTAATGAAAAAGTGACAAAATATTTTTAAATAGCACAAAGTAATGCATAAATTAATAAATTCATTATTTGTCACTGACTGAAAAGCTACAATAACCTCTCGGTTTGCGTGAAGGGTTTATGCACCTTGAAGTTGCAAATATTGGGAAATAGGGCTTGACAATAATTCTGTAACAACATATAGCTATCCATAGATTTGTGGTGCTATAGAAAAAAAGGTTTGATTAAAAGTTCAATAAAAAAGTTTCCCTTCCTTTTTTATTATAGCCAATCAGAAAGCTTAATACTAGAGTTGCTCTGTGTTGCCTGGATAGAGCCACACAGAGGGCTGAGTAGCAATTGGACATGCTAACGTCTAATGTTCGCGTAGCTTTAGCCTCTTACTGCAGGTAACAGTGCTGACATAAAAGCAGCAATCCGGAGTTTTCCCCTTTCAGGAATTATGTATGATTTTTCAGAAATCTGTAAAAGTGATTGTCTTATCATGTAGTGTGATATAATGTAAGCAATACATCTTTTATTTTTTTTGCTAAGCCCGCCCCCTGCCCTGTAAATCCCTGCAATAGGAAACTGAGCGCCCACCAGACCTAACCAATAGCGTTAGACAACTGCTTACATGCTTCAAATTTAAGGAAGCACCTCAGCTGAAGCAGAGTTGATAAACTTTTCACACACAAGTAAGTCTTTAAAATATAAATATATGAAAACACAACATGACATGAGAATAATAATTGTAAAACAACGTGTTTTAGCTGTTTGTCGGCTACAGAAGCACATTCATAAACAAGAAAGGTGCAGTCGCCATCTTAAATTATCGAGTCCATGACTATTGGTGTGATACACTTGTCAGCCACTAGATGGTGCCATCAGATAAAAGAAATACTCTGGAGAGCTACTTTAAAGGGCTCCAGCAGTGTAGTTGTGTGGAGGTGTTTTGGCTATTTGAAAAAAAAATGTAGCGTGCACAATTTATATCAAGCACATAAACACCATTGTTTTGAAGTTGCATGTTTTTTAATGCCTAGGGAAACAGAAGCATTTACATTTTATTGCATAATTCAGTCATGAAATCATAATGATCACAAATCATGTTGTATTATGCCAAATGATCCCTTCAGTCAACCAGGATTTACAACCAGGAGATTCAAAATGTAAGAGTTTGTGTTTTTGTCATTTAAAGTTGTTTTAATTTTTTTTATAATTGTTTTTAAGAAACGACAAAGAGCAACCTTTTTCAGTATTTTTAAAAAATGTTCTGAAAAAATGACTATACATAAACATAAACAGAAAAAAAACAATGGCTTAGTATTTTTGAGACTAATTTCCACTGTGATCAGAGCTCAGAGGGTGGATGTTTAGGAAGTATAATCTGGTCAAACACACAACTCCAACCGAATGATTATTTGCTGTCTGTTTGTGTTGGTTGTGTAAATCCTCCACTGTTTGCTCACATATTGTGTTCACAACTTGTTTCCGCCCACGTCTTAGAAAGTTGTTTTAAGTAGTAACAAATGGGTTTCCGGCTGAACATTGCTGGGTAAATTCACGCTTTACTCTGAAATTAAGCATTAGTAGGAAGTCGTTGCCACTTGGAGCAGAGAGCTGCTCCTATGGGCAGAAATTAGGGCATTTAAAAGAAAGAAGCTGTGACTTTTTGCTGGTTCTCTTTGATGTTGCTGCACACTAATGGTGGTATTTCATTATTTGTGTTTGTGTGTGACTCGGTGTGTTTAGTGTTTCTACATGTGTTTGTCAGGAGGTGAGGGGCAAACAACAGGCCGCCAAATCATTCTGTGAGAAGAAAATCCCCAACAACATAAACAAAACCACGGTCAGTGGGACACGGGTCCCCTTTGGTGTGACGGGGTCAGAATTCAAATGGACCACACATTCCCAGAGAAGATCCTTGAAGTCGGGCTGTGATGTGCTCCTGAGTTTGGAAGTATTGTGTTTCCTGGCTTTGGGCTTTGCTGCAGGGGTGATTACTCCTGTTTTAGTGAAACACTTGCACAGATTAGATCAACAATCAGCCATTGGTGTTTTAATCATACCTGTCTGCACATAAAAATCTTAACGTTGTTTGTTGTTTTCAACATATTTCCTTCCTATCAAGGCCTGATTTTCACTTTTCCTCCTAACACTTTCCCCCCCGTTTTCCACTCTGGTCGTTATCACCAGTCTGGTGTTTGGATTTCTGCTCCAGGCACTCTGAGTAAAAACCTCAGCTACTCCAGCCAAGGTATTTATCCACCTTTTCCCCACCTTCCTCCATCCATTACCTCCGCTAATGACGTTTACTATTCTGCTTAGAAGAGGATCTACTTGTCTTTCTGTCTCTCTGTTTCGTTTCTGACTTCTTACAGAGAATTATATCTTTTACTGACCTAAAACATCTATAATTCCAGTATCTCTGTTCATAATGAAGCCACTGCAGCTATTAGTTCTCATTAACAACTGTGTGGAAATTGTGGGTCAAACGTTTTTCCACCGTACCTGTTGACCCATACCCAACCCACTGGAATATTCTCCCCCAGGATGTGTTTCCACAACAAAGAAACTCTGGACTGGTGCCTTGGTAGAAGTAGGTTGAAGTTGGTGGATATCAGCTTTTTTCTAGTGAACTGAGAATTTTTTTTAGTTTATTTTGGGAAAGAACAAAGAAAAGAAGGTAGATAAGTTCTCAGTGTGTCATTTATGGTTCACCATCTGCTCAACCATAAGGCATACGTCATGTAAGTTTCCATCATTTGTACCAGTCCGTGAGGGTCCACCAGGTACCTCCATGCTCGACTGTGTGTGTGTGTGTGTGTGTGTGTGTGTGTGTGTGTGTGTGTGTGTGTGTGTGTGAGTGTGTGTGTGTGTGTGTGTGTGTTCGTTCCAGACCACATGGACTGAATCTGCTGACAAAACTCAAACAGAAATTTTTCTTACTAATAAAGAGCAGCTAATTAGTCTGAACTCTTCAAAAACATGAAGTAGACATCCAGTCATCGCTGTAAAAAAAACTTTTAGGAAATTTATTAAAGGTCTCATTCACTCGATTTGTATGATTTATTGCCATGTGAGTTGTTTTATGAGATAAAAGCTCTCATGTTCTTTTTTCAGGGGTTGAAGTTTGTTGGAAGAGTGGGGGGTGGAAAACAGCAGGATTTTGTCTCTTACGCTTCAATATTCCACGTCTTGCCTCTCATTGGCTAACAGCAGCACGACTCTTCCGCTGCCTCCGTTCACTCGTCTTTTGTGGGTAAAAAATGCAATGTTAATGTGTTATCTCCACAAATAACACAACTCTGACTGACTGATCATATTTCAAAACTAAAAAGTGTTATACATTTTAGGGCTGCCACAAATGATTATTTTGATAGTTGACTAATCACCAGTTATTTTGGTGATTAGCCGACCAATCGTATCATGTGTGAAGTATAGCTTAATCCACCAGCATGCAACTACTCTAACATAACCATCGTTAGCTTCCAACTTCAAGTGTTATCACTGTGTGCTGTCTGTCTGAAAATAAAGACAAGCAAGGTATTAGCTTATTCAACAACTTTTCATGAATTTTTCAACTTATAGAAAATAAGTTAAACAAGGGACTGTGCTTAGGAAAACAAAAAAATAAATTACTGAAACTTGGCACAGGACAGTTATTTTAAATACGTTTTTTAAAATAAGACTGTAAACCACCTATTTTATCGGTCATACTGTTTGCACACCTCTTCAACACTAATTTGTTCGCTAATGTCAACAAATTAACCTTTAGTCTAGAGACTATTTTATAAAGAAGAGATAAGCAGGAAATTACTTTTTTCTTTGAAATTAACACATTTTTAAGTAATTAAATTGCCCTTATCTGGTATCATGTTGGTAAATTAATTTTTATTTTTTGCTCCATGTTGTCATATCATTAAACCCCATACCCAATCAGCTGATCTAATAACAGGATGCTAACATGGGTAATGGTGTACTTTCAGTGACTTAGGATTTGGAAACGTCCCACTAGGATGTTTTGGTGTACTTTAGGACTTCACTCAGCCTTCCTCTTAAAACACTCCAGTTACATCACAATAATTAAAGACCCAACGCCTCATGTTTTCTGTTTCTTTTGTCTCCCTCAGGGAGCAAAATAAGTCTTTCTTGCTCAACTTCTCTGATGAACTTTTCAACTCCTCACCTCGCCATGCCTTCTTAGAGTAAATTACTGCTTTCAGTGATTCCCTGGCTTCTCACACACACAACGTTTACACACATTCTCACTTGACACTGAAATTGCCCAGCAGTCATGTCGCTCTGCCTTCATGTTCTCACTGATTGACATGTCCTGCAAAACTCAGAGACGTACAAATATGCACCGGCATACAAAGGTGACTGTACCCGTCATCTGTGTTGAGTACAATTACTTTTACTTCATTTTGTTCTGCCTGTCAATCACATCTATTCTTCCTCTGCCGGTGACTCAGTGGGTTCCTGTATGACTTGGTGAATGAAAGGTTTTCGTCCTCTTGCTTGGCGCCACTTTGCCCGCCCTCCTCTCTCCTCCACCAAGCACTCTTTCTTATAATGGGACAGTTGAGAAGATACTCTGTACTTGCTTGTGGGCTGTGGTGTGTGTGCATGTGTGTATGCATGGGTGTGTGCGTCTGTGCGTGGCCGCAAGGCTCCAACAGCTCTCCTACTCCATATATGCTAGTCTCTGCAGCGGGTCGAGTTCTGCGTTGCCTCAGGTCCTCAACAAAATAGCGCAAGTTAAAGAAAGACAGACAAGTGGAACAAGAAAGAATAGAGGCTGACACGAACAAGACTAAACCTCAGAGACTTCATTTGTGACACATAAAAGGTACAAGGCATACTAGACCCAACAGGGAGGTCTACCGGAATATTTGACAGTCTTTAAAGGTAGAACTGTGAGCCTATATTATCTATACAAGGAAATATGCATCAACACATGTTGTCCTGTGTTTGTTGGGTTGGGTTCTCGGATTATTAATCTTTAAAATGTTTGTTTTAGCCATATTTTGTTTCGATGAGATGAACATTATTTTGAAAGCTTCATGTATTGTAAGTAACTTGAGAACTGTAATTCTAATATCATCTTACCAAACCATCATCTGTTTAATCTAGATTTTTCCTTTGTTCATTTGAAAACATTTACTCTTTTGCAGCAATATTGTGCAAATCACCCATCAAAGTTGCAGGACTTCAGCATATTTTAATCCTAAATTTGTGAAAATCATTGCTCCATTGGTTGTTCACACCTGCATGCTTTTTGGTATTGTGTTTATCAGGTTTGGGGAAATAAGCCTTTTCTCATTGGCTCATGCAGGAGTCTGCCACCTGCAGCTTTGGAGTAGCTCTTGTAACTTTGATCAAGGATGACATTAACCTATTATTTTTATTTAAGTTGACAATCTGAAAGGATCATTTTATCAGTTTTTTAAATTTGCAATAAATGCATTTAGTTTCTACATCACAAAGACACTATTGAAATAAGTAGGTTGCTTCCCATTATTTAGGACCAAAATTTCTGAAAGACTTTTGATCAAAAATAGCAAAACTATCATTGCTGAACTATCAACGTGTGCAACATCATTATCACAAACAACAGTTTGAACTGCAATACTTGCATCTGCATGTGTGATGGACTCTGTCCTCAATGTCTCTTCTGTGGTGCAGCCCAGTCGGCATTAGTTTCTTCTCAAACATAACGACTGGATCTGTAGCCAAAGTCACATAAAATGTTTGGTGTTTGACCAAAATTCAAGATGTTGCCCCTCAAAGATATGAGCCTGTGTGCATGCATATGCATGTAAATGTGAGCATGCATTTCCTCAGGTGTGTATTGATAGTATAGTGGATATCTGCCTTTCCATCCACATGTGCATGCGTTAACGTATCAGGAGTGTGAGAATACTTAAGAAATCGGACTGATCTGAGCGCCTGAGGACTGTTTGCTGCATAGAATGAAACATGAAACATGAAAGAACCTGCAAGCCACTTTAGAATGAGAAATGTGGACTTTTACGCTCAGTTACAAGCAGCTGCTCAACCTAAAAATGTTTAATAAAGTGATTTGAAATAGGATGTTTGTCAGAAAACATGGGAGAAAATTATAGGATTCACAATAAAGTTAGCACTATTAAAAACACAAGTTAACAAGAGGGGAAAGTTGATAGATTTAGTTAGAACCATGTAGGTGATGGAATGATGGAGTGTGTGTGTGTGTGTGTGTGTGTGTGTGTGTGTGTGTGTGTGTGTGTGTGTGTGTGTGTGTGTGTGTGTGTGTGTGTGTGTGTGTGTGCTGATGTGTGTGACACCAGTCTGTGATGGCCTTGTGTCACTCACCCTGTGGCAGCTCTTTAACCTTGTAATTTATCCCATCACTCTTCTCGCAGTGATGTGACCGCTGAGAGCACTCAGATTCTTTAGATGTCTGAGAAAACGTCTGAAATTCTTTCAGCTTTTTCAGCTAAGAGTTTTCCTCTCTCAGTGTCCCAGGAGACAGAGGATAAATCATTAAATCTGAATTAATTTACTCAATATGTGTGGTGAGTTTCTTCTATTTAAAGGGACTTGTTTAAAATGATTATTTTGCCACTTTGAATTGTGTTTTTGTATAAAGTTAACTTTCCCATCTGTTGTAGCTTCCTGAACAACCTTTGTTTGGTGTTAGCTATAGCGTCCAGGAAACAGCAGAGAACGTCTCGGCTAGTAGAAGCTAACCGTTAGCATTAGCAACTCCACCACATGGCAGAACTCCTCCAGGCTTGTGTTATTTGTGGAGATAAAACATCAACATTGCAAAGCAGAGTCAGTAGTAGAGTCGTGTTGCTGTTAGCCAATCAGAGGAGAGATGTCCAAATATCAGGAAATAAGACTCCATATCCTGACGTCTTCTGCCACTTTCCTCCAGCTGACTTCTACGTCCTCAAACAGGAGCAACATTAAGAACCCGTGTATCTCTGTCACACACCCAATCCATACTTTTAAAAAGACACTTTCTCTTTGTACACAGACACACCCACTGTTTTTCTGACTGTTTTCTCCCCAAGGGGACAGAGACAGGAGAGCAGAGTAAAAGATGCAAAGAGCAGACAAGGTCTCAATTCCTGTTCACTGTCTTTGAAAGTGAAGTCCTGTGTTTTCCCTGCTGTCCTTTGATGTTAAAGCAGTCTCCTTAGCAGTGTAAAGACAGGATACAATAACCTCACCCCTCTCTAGCCCCCCTGCCCTTCACCCAGGGCTCTGTGCATTGTCTGTGCACACACAGGTAACCGACGGCAACCCCAGCCAGGAATCAGAATAAGTGTGGCAGCCATCCAGGACCTTTGCAGCATGTGTATGTGCGTTTGTAAATGCAAGGATGGATTGTATGAATATATTTGTGTTTGCACAATTTGGTACATTGGAAGAACATTTGGTAGAAATCACGCATGCTTTGAAAGCCACATAAATATTTCATAACATTTTATGTTGTTTTATTGAAAAATTCCTACAAAAGAGGTGTAGATTGTAAAGAAAAAGCAAAAACACATAAAAATCTGATTATTTCTAAATAAAACCACATTTACATTCTTTCCTTCCGTTGCACTGAGGATCCTAGAAATCGTTTTCATTTAACTCCAACTTAATATCTGACTTTTATTACTGTTTTGATATGTAATATCGTATTTACTTTGTTTTACACTAATACCAACATGCATCTGAATATTTTGCTCTAAGGTTGAAGTAAATGTGGAGCTGTACCCAGTTTTCTCCATCTCACTGGGGTATTCTATAATCTTATCAAAAGATAACACAATTAACACATTGACAAGCCAGGTTAGACTTCAGTCATCTGTTTTTGTGGGGATTGGTAGTTCAGAGGAGGGAAAGCATAGTTTTTCTGCACTAATATATAATATATGTGTGTGTTTGTTTTCACTTTATTCTGGTATGTGTGCACTGCAAGTTCTTTCCCCAGATTAAAAATGTTGTATTTTGTATCTTAACAATCCCTATATCAGTAGTAGTAAAAAAAGCCCATAGCCTGATGCTGCTGCCACTGTGCTTCATCATGGCTTGTTTGTTTGTTTGTTTGTTTTTTTTGGGGGGGCTGTTTAGATTGTTTCACTAAATGAAACTTTACACTCATGAATAGATAGATAGATTATTTCAGGGGACTGAGTGGATCTGAAAAGTGTATTTATTCAGCTAAAACAGTTAACACAGGAAGTTGTCCTACATCCTACCTAACAGAAAGATTTCAAAGAGAAAACTGTTTCTGCCTGAGCCTTTTCAGATGAGCCTGATCTCTTTAGTGTGTGCTCATAAAATAAATCAAGTATTGCTAAAGATGTGTAACTTAGAGAGATTTAGCTTTAGTATGTTAGCATAACGTAACAGTGAATTGGTGATTTACATTGTGATTAGATTAATTTCCAGCAGTGGAAATATGTTTCACACATATGTTAGCATAAGACAGCTAACTAATAATTACAGCTCCCTTTTTTAAAGGTCTGGTTTAACATTAAATAGTTGATTTATAACCATCCTGATAAAAATCACGATTTTGATTTCACTGTAAAAAAAACATTCATATGATACTTTTGCCTTATCACATACCCATACATAAAAAATATAACTCCTCCTCTGGCCCTTTTTTATGGAGGACTTGCCTAGTTAGACAATCAATAAATACTGTAGATAGATAGATAGATAGATAGATAGATAGATAGATAGATAGATAGATAGATAGATAGATAGATAGATAGATAGATAGATAGATAGATAGATAGATAGATAGATGATAGATAGATAGATAGATGGATAGATAGATGATAGATAGATAGATGATAGATAGATAGATAGATAGATAGATAGATAGATAGATGATAGATAGATAGATAGATAGATAGGTAGATAGATAGATAGATAGATAGATAGATAGATAGATAGATAGATAGATAGATAGATAGATAGATAGATAGATGATAGATAGATAGATAGATAGATAGTTAGATAAATAGATAAAATGTAAATAATTAAATGAAAAACTAAAATAAAAAATGTTTAAATAAAATTAAGAATAAATCAATGTTGAACTAAAAAAATACATGTGGAAATACAATTTGAAAACTATTTTTTTAATTTTAAATTTTATCACATTTATTTCTGTTTACATTTTTTTCCTCATTTATTTATTTAATGTTTATTTGTCTGTTCTGACAGGAAGAGTCCTTCATAACGTTTATGTTCATGGGTTGTGGCCACAGAAGTGAAATTAGTTAAACCAGTTATAAAACATCAGGGTAATCCCCACAGAGAGCACTGGGAGTAACCAGAAGAAAACATGCTGAAGGACAGTCTGCAGCTGCCTTAGCTGCTCTCTGCTCATTATGATGAATGCTCCCTGTTTTGTCTTTGCGAATGCATCCTCACTCATGACCTCGTCTCAGTGTCATTCTGAGTTCACAAATGCGTCTGTTTTCTTTTGCATTTTTCTCTTGCAGAATAGCCATGAAATACGGGTGTAACGTTTACATGAGACAGTGCTGAAGTAGAGTATGTTGCACATGTTTCAAACTATGATGCATATAACTACAAATACATCACTCCTGCTGACAGGCTACTGCCACAGTTTCACAAATACTACCAATCAAATTCTAGCTCAATATTTAAAGTTAAAGTCCCAAGTCATCATCACACAATGGTGAAATTACATCTCCACATTTGACCCATCCCCATGGTGGGGAGCGGTGAGCTGCAGCGGTGAGCTGCAGCTGTGGCTGCGCTCGGGAACTATTAGTGCTGAGTGTCAAGCGGGAAGGCATTGGGCCCCATTTTTTCAAAGTCTTTGGTATGACCCGACCGGGAATCGAATCCTGATCTCCCAGTCCCGGGGCGGACACTCTACCACTAGGCCACCAGAGCTGGTAATAATTTGTGTTAGCTCATTTGTAATATTATGCAGAATGTGATACTTAAGGAAATACTTGAATGCTATGGGATAACTTGATGGTTAGGGATAATCACTAATATGATTGGAATAATTAAAAAGATTCTTTAAAGTCAGGCTGCTCTATTTGTATTGGAGCATGTCTGATTTCATGCATTCTCTTCTTGACTCTTAAGATGAAAGAGCCTGTCTACTCATCTCATCAAGATATTCATCTATGGTGGCGTTCAGACCGCCCTGACGCACTCTCCGTCTTTCACTTGTCTCTTGTCCAGGGCTGCAGACTCGGGTTACGCTCCGTCTGATGGCGTTCTGCCTGGCTGAGCTGCACTTGTGGTCCACCAAGAGCTCGCTCCAAGTTAAAGGTACCACTTATCACTGTGTTCAATCTCCCTCCCATAAAGTATCTCCTTGTCTTCTTTCTTTTTCAGCTCTGTCTTGTTCTGGTCGTCACTGTCAACACCCACTTTGTTTTCACACCACTCGCATCTACCTGAACAATCTGACTCTTGGTCAGCATCAGTTCTCACCTTGTCTGCTTTTACATTTTAATGCTCTCATTACCTGAATGTCACGTTATTCTGACAGTCTTGCCATGGGAGATGTTTTTATGTTTTCTGCACGTCGATGGTTTGAACTCTGTTTTGAACTTTATTTCAGATAATGATGTTGTGTTACAGTGGGGCAGAAAAGTATCTGGCAGCCACTTAAAAAGAAGAGGTCTGTAATTTTCATCATGGGTACGCGTCAACTGTGAGGGACAGAATGTAAAAAATATCCAGAAAATCACATTGTATGATTTTTGAAGAGTTATATATATATATAATGGTGCAGAAAATAAGTGTTTAGTGCAAACAAGCAAGCAATCATTCTGGCCCTCAGAGAGCTGTTACTTCTTTAAGAATCCATCCATCCATCCATCCATCCATCCATCCATCCATCCATCCATCCATCCATCCATCCATCCATCCATCCATTCATTGTCCTCCAGGGGCAGCTGCATGCAGAGAGGCTCAGACTTCCCACTCTTGGGC
The DNA here is from genome assembly GCA_006937985.1 of Aphyosemion australe. Lineage (NCBI taxonomy): Eukaryota > Metazoa > Chordata > Actinopteri > Cyprinodontiformes > Nothobranchiidae > Aphyosemion > Aphyosemion australe. The sequence continues at coordinate 1,615,408 of SSNS01000049.1, read as the reverse complement.
CAACTCCTCTGGGGGAACCCTAAGACGTTCCCAGGCCAGACGAGAAACAAATGGTGCTTTCACATCTGGGTCAGCCCAGTCTAGCCTTGGTAGGATAATTGTGTTCACATCTGGGTAATCTGTGTGTTTTCCATGCTCAGCCAACTGTTTTTTTTCGGACCTGCTCTCCGGCGGTCAGCTTGGTTTGGAGCCGATCCAAATACACCCACTACCGACTGATTGACTGGCTGAAGTTCATGCCTACCTACTAGAGCAGGGGTGGGGAATCCTGGTCCTGGAGGGCCGCTATCCTGCAGGTTTTGTGGTTTTTCTGCTCAAACACACTTGATTCAGTGCTTGAATCACCTATGCAGCAACTCATCAAGCTCTGCAGAAGCCTGCTAATCACCTGCTAATTGAAATCAGGTGTGTTGAAGCAGGGTTACAACCAAAACTTGCAGGATACCGGCCCTCCAGGACCAGGGATCCCCACCCCTGTACTAGAGGGAGCCTCTGATTGGCAGCTAGAATCAACCAGCTGCAGCTTTCCGCATGCACGATTCATTATCAGTCTGGATGCGGCGGAGTAAACATCCTCTCTGACTGCAGCTTGGAACCAACGCTCCAGCTGCGGCAGCGCAAGGACAGACTGCTATGAGGAGCACACAGCACTTTTTCAGTGAGAGAGTAGGAAGCAGTGCTTCATATCAGAGTCTCCAAAAGCAACACTGCTCACGACCGCCTTTGTTTACTAACTTAAGGATAACACCACGGACTTCTCCATGCATCTTTTGCGCCGCCCACATGCTCGGAGACATCCGCGTTCCTGAGGATATGTGAACCCAACCTGGACACAAGGGGACGGGCCGACACTACCTAGACCGGACCAGGCCAGGCAAGATGTAAAAACGTCATAACAGCCCATATGTAGTTGTCTGGTACCCCATACTCCTGGAGTGAACTCATTATCGGTATAAAAGATGTCTGTCCAGACCTTCAAACAGTCAGACTCCAACCTCCACCATGGTCAAGCTGTCTAAGGACACACGGAACAGGATTGTTCACCTACACAAGACTGGGATGAGTCAATCTTCAGTTGGCAAGCAGCTTGGTAAGAAAAGATCAACTGTTGGAGGAATTATTAGAAAATAGAATAAATACAATATCACTGACAATCTCCCTCGACCTGGGGCTCCATGCAAGATCTCACCTTGTTGAGTACAAGTGATCTTGAGAAAGGTGATGAAACAGCCCAGAACTACACAAGAGGAACTGGTCAATGACCTGAAGAGAGATGGGACCACAGTAACAAAGACTACTAGTAGTAACACACTACTTTGTGATGGATTAAAATCCTGCAGAGCTTAAAAAATCCTCCTGCTTAGGCCAGCACATGTCCAGGCCCGTCTAAAGTTTGCCAGCGACCATCTGGATGATCCATAGGATGATTGGGAGAATGTCATGAGGTCAAAAGAGACCTAAATAGAACTCTTTGGTATAAACACAACTCACCATGTTTGGATGGGGAAGAATAGTAAGTTGCATCCCAAAAACACCATACCCTCTGTAAAACATGGAGGTGGAAACATTATGCTTTGGGTCTGCTTTTCTGCAAAGGGGACAGAACCACTGATCCATATCAAGGAAAGGATGAATGGGTACATGTAGTGTGAGATTTTGGGCAAAAACCTCCTTCCATCAGTGAGAGCATTGAAGATGAAACGTGGCTGGATCTTCCAGCGTGACCAAAATCCCAAACACACCACCCGGGAAACAAAGGAGTGACTACTTAAAAATCATTTCAAGGTGCAGGAGTGGCCTAGCCAGTCTCCAGACCTCAATTTCAAAGAGTTGCCCAGCGATAGCCCAAAAACATCACAGCTCTAGAGAAGATCTGTATGGAAGAATGGGCCAAAATAGCAGCTACAGTATGTGCAAACCTGGTGAAGACCTACAGGAAATGTTTGACCTCTATCATTGCCAACCAAGGTCACACTACAAAGCATTGAAGAGATTTTTTTGTTTTTGACCAAATACTTATTTTCTGCACCATTATACAAATAAATTCTATAAAAATCGTATGTTGATGCCCAAATGTTTCTGTGTTACCAAATTCTCACAGAAACCATTTAAATCAATTTAATTCAGTTTCACAAGATTGTCAGTTTAATCTTTCAGTTGGTATAAATCAGAGGAAGTCTTCCAGATGAGACAAACAGGTTGCAGTGAGAAACTACCAACCATCAGACCAAGTGCAGTTTCACTTTGACTCTTTTTGTCAGTTTTTGTTGGAACCCTGATCACCGCCTATCGGCTCCATCTCTCCTGTCAAACTCAAACTCTATTTTTCTCCCTTTTCTTGTTTTTTCCCCCCTTGCTTCCATTTTGTCTTGTCTTTCACCGTCTGTTGAGCTTTTGGCACAGATAGTGTCTCTCAGAGGCTTGCTGCGTGTGTGAATGTGTGTGTTTGTTTACTTCCAGGTGTGTGGTGTCATGTGTACAGTGACATATCCCTATGTGTTTGTTTTTTCCCCTGCTGTTTGTGTCGTCTGCTATCTCAGGAAAAAAATGTGGATGAATACATCTGAGGGAAAAAGACCTGATTGTTGAAGTGTGACGATACCAATTGTAACCTTCCTCACATCGACCTAAAAGCAAAAACATAGGTTGAACAAAACCAGAAAAGAAACTGAAATGCAAATTGATGACATCATCCTCAGCTTTGCCATTTTGCAAACAGACATCATTATGGTAAAACTTTATTTAATCAACAGTTTTGATGTGGCAACCCCATTGCTTGTGCTACTATAATGATTTTTACATACTGAGCCTGTTTATGCTCACGTCTAACATAGCACCTATCTGAAAAATTGGGGAAGATATTGATATCCGATATTAACACTGCTGTTATGGCCGATAACTGATATTTACCGATTCTATTAGCAATGCCCGATATTATTACCATCTGATATTGACATTAAAATGTAAAATCGCAAATGATCGTTTTTACTCCTCTCATGATGACGCAGCGTTTACATACCATGCACACATTATGCATCAAACTCTTCAGCTACTTCTCTCACTCAAAATTTCAAATATGACAGAGACCAAGAGCAGTCAAAGATGTGCAGAAAAAGCAGATTTCAACAAGAAAACACTAGTGGTGAGATCCCCAGTCATCCATGTTGCCAGACGAAACATGTAGGTGAATTTGCTTTGTTTTACCTGTCGTTTGTTATTAACCTATCATGAAGTTTCTGTTGTTATGAGGATTTCCACCATTTTCACATGTTAACAGGTGCATCATTAAAAAATGCAGGAGAACATTCACATATGAATAGCAAACTCAGAAATAGCATCCCCTGTCAGCTGTGCCACAAACTAGCTGATTCGATTCAATTCAATTCAATTCAGTTTATTTATATAGCGCCAAATCACGACGAGAGTCGTCTCAAGGCACTTCACTAAGTAAACATTCCAATACAGTTCAGTTCATTAAGCCAATCAGTAAAAAAGTTTCCTATATAAGGAACCCAGCAGATTGCATCAAGACACTGACTGTGTGTTGATACAATCCTCATACTAAGCAAGCATGTAGCGACAGTGGGAAGGAAATCAATTAGAAAATTAGAAATGAGAAAAATTAAGAGTTTATTTCATTTTATCTGTTTATGCAAATGAACTCTTCAAATAATAATAACATACATGTGGGTTTTAGTTTGCATATATTTGTGTGTGGTGGTGATGGTGGCAGAGGACTTAGGTGCCCGCCCCATAACCTGAGGGTTGCAGGTTTGAGCCCAGCTCAGTCTGTTGCAGTCATTGTGTCCTTGGGCAAAACACGTCACAGGCTTTGGCTGCTGGTGGTGGTTGGAGGGACCGGTGGTGCCAGTGTAAATGGTAAAATGGTAAATGGCCTGTATTTGTATAGCGCCTTCTACAACCCCCCAAG